>CABHPP010138618.1:13130-35428 GCA_902168425.1 Peromyscus attwateri | reverse complement strand
TCAGAAGGCCTGGAAGGCACCAAGTATAGCAGCGTGATGAAGCTCCTCCGAATGACCCTCAGTGGACAGCTGGTGAGATGGGACATGAACTGAACTACAGCCCCTCATTGACCCTTCCAGCCAGTGTTCACAGTCTACAGCCCCTCATTGACCCTTCCAGCCAGTGTTCACAGTCTGGTACTAAGGCCAGTCTAGGGGATGATAAACTGATGAAACATGATCACTTCCCTCATTTATCCACTGAGCATCTTCTGTGTGCAGGCCCTGTGACAGTTACAGCAGAGATGGCATGAACAGAACACATGTAATCCCTGCCTCTGTGGAGATCAAGGGAATAATAGACAGATTACCAATTTGCCAAAGGTAGAAACAGACTCCTGGGAGCCAATTGAATGGGAAAAAAATTCAGACAAGTAGGACTGAGTAGGGCTAGGTTATATCTTAGTCCTGAAGCATTTGCTAGCATTCATGAAGCTCTTTTAGCGCTGCAAAAATAAAACAAAAACAACCTAGATAAAAGAAAAGAAAATAAATACAGACCCCACTCCTGGGGTTGCAGGCTGTAGGTTGGAGCTGGCCTAGGATTGTCTTCTACAAATTAAGACAATGAAACTAGGAATGAATTCCTTCTGCAGTTAAAGGCAAAAAGACAGTTTTTGTTTTTTTTCTCTTTTTTTAGCAAGGACCTCCTGTGGCTGAGATGATGGTGTCCTTGGGCCCAAAAGAGGTACAGGAGCGAATCCAGAAGGTGCTTTCTAGCTAAGGAGAAGATACATAGGACCGTGAAGGTGGCTCCAAGAGCCTCTACACATGGAAACTGCATTCTGAGGAGATCAGGAGGCCTGGGGCCCATTTGAACCCTTTCAGGATGAACAGTAGTAGAAACAGACTCTCTGACTACCCTCATCAGCTGGCCTTTGGGGAAGCCCAGCCTGTTTCACCTCGCTGACTCTGGGAAGGATGAACTTGAACTCATGTCTTGAGTTTCTTTTTTTTCTTTTTTTTAGGGGGGTTTTTTGAAACAGGGTTTCTCTGTAACAATTCTGACTGTCCTGGAATTCACTCTGTAGACCAGGCTGGCCTCAAACTCAGAGATCCACCTGCTTCTGAGTGCTGGGATTAAAGGTGTGTACCACCACCACTTGGTTCTTCATTTTTTAAAGACTTTTTTTTTTTAATGTGCATGGGTGTTTTGCCTTCATGTATGCATGTGTATCACATGCATTCACATGCATATATGCAGTGATTCTTGAAGAAGCAAGAAGAGAGCACTGGATTGCCTCGAAATAAAGTTTCAGAGAGTTGTGAGCTACCATTTGGGTGCTTGGAATTAAACCCAAGTCTCCTAGAATAGCAGTGTTTAATCATGTCATCTCTCCAGCCCCTTGTGTTGATTTTCATGCCACATTCTACAACAGATATTAGGAGCTGGTTTACAGAAAACATCAACATTCCAAAACAGTCTAGAAGGCTGAGGTCTTGGTTCACTAGGCTGCATAACAAAATACCACAGAATACTGTGACTTAAACCAAAATAATTGATTTGCTTAGTGTCCTAGAGACTGGAAGTCCAAGGTAAGTGTCATAGGGTCAGTTTCTTGGGGGAGCCTCTCCTGAATTGCAGACAGTGCAATTCCCAGGATCTTTCCTTTGTGCACATTTGTCCCTGGTTCCTTTCAGTGTATCCTGGTCTTTCTCATGGGCACCAGTCAGACTAAATGCTACCCACTCTAACAGCCTCATTTTAACGTAACACCCCTTTAAAGGTCTGACCTCCGAGTGCAGCCTAACATTATATGATTCTAGGACGTAGGGTTCTATGTTCAGAATAGTAGACGGGGCACAGTTTAGCCCACAATAGTTCAGTGCTGGTCTGGATTCATGGATCCCAATTCTGAGGCCACATTTGGAGTTAAGAGCCATAATATACATAGGCAGGGCCAAACTAGACATCAGACTTTTCTTTTGATTGTAAATAGAGAATCTTTTTGCTCTTCCAGCAAAGTAAACACTTGTGTTTGGTGTTGCTCTTTGTCCTTGAATTAGGGTAGCTTGTGTCTTCTTTCCTTGAAGGTCATCTGCTCTCTTCCAGTTCCTGAGACATGATGCTTGAACTAGAGACCTTCACTCTCCTTATATTTGGTGCCTTTCATCATATCCACCATTGCTTGTAAATCACTGTATTCAGATCCCTGAAATCAAGTTTCTGTTCTTGAGGTCCTAACTCAGAGTAGCTTAAGGAGTGTGGTGACCAAGTCCCAGCAGGGCTTCTAGATTTCCTTAGGGGCAGCCTCTCTGCACCAGCACACTCTCTCCTGAGGAGGGCAGATGCATAACCAGTCGACTGTTGAAGAAGTGATAGAGGCTTGATCATAAAGAACCTTGCCATCTCCTATAACCAGGAAGACTCCCAGTGGAGGGATTGGGACACCAACCCAGCCTCAAAACCTTTGACCTACAATTTGTCCTACCTACAAGACAAAGTAAAGGTGACACAGAAATCGGGAGAGTGGCCAACCAATGTCCGCTCCAGCTTGAGACCCATGCCATAAGAGGGAGCCCACCCCTGACACTGCCTGGAAAGCCAGGAACCAGAAGCTAGGTAGCCCAGAGAGACCTAGGATAGAACCAAATATGACCAGCAAAAAAAAAAAAAAGTCAATAAAATGATATCTGATGGTATTCTGCTATACTCATAGATTGGTGCCTAGCCCAAGTGTCATCAGAGAGGCTTCATCCAGCAACTGATGGAAACATGCAGAGACCCACAACCAAACATTAGGCAGAGCTCAGGAAATCCTGCAAAAGTGGGGGTGGAAGGACTGTCGGAGCCAGAAGGGTCAGGGACACCACAAGAAAACACAGAATCAACTAACCTGGGCCCATAGGGACTCACAGAGACTGAACTGACAACCAGGGAGCCCGCTTGGGTCTGACCTAGAACCTCTGCATATATGTGACAGGCTCCTGGGAGCCAATGAAATGTGACAGTTGTGTAACTTGGTGTTCTTGTGAAACCCCTAACAGTGGGAGCGGGGGCTGTCTCTGAGCCTTGCCTGTTTGGGGGACTCTTCCTTTCATGAGTGCACTACCATGTCCAGCTTGGGAAGAGGGGGTCTTAATTGAGAAAATGCCTTTATAAAATTGGTCTGTGGACATTTTCTTGAGTAATGATTGATGTGGAAGGGCCCCACCCACTGGGCATGCCATCTCTGAGCAGTTGGTCCTGAATGATATAAGAAAGCAGGTCATACAAGCCATAGGGAGCAAGTCAGCAAGCAGTGTTCCTCATGGCCTCTGATTTCAGTTTCTGCCTAGAGTTCCTCCCTTGACTTCCCTCCATGTTAGAATATGAGAGTTCTAAGATGAAATAAACCCTTTCCTCCCCAAGTTATTTTTAGTCATGGTGTTTTATCACAGCAATAGAATCCCTAACTGAGACAGATGGGAACCAGGCAATGGTAGCTGATGGCCTGGTTGGCTGAAGTCTGCAGTGGGGACAGGTAAACCCCGGTGATGGTGAGTGTTTCCTTTTTTTAGCTCTTTCCCCTTAGGTGTTGGGTGACTTTGAGCTTAAGATTCAGATTCTGAACCTGGTGGACTACCAGAGGTGCTGCTGCCAGCCCTCACTAGGCATAGATAGTCCCATAGAGACATACTCAATGTAAGAAACCTTCCCAAGGACTTAAATGGAAGAAATTCCAGAGGCTGACTACTGAGTGGGGCAGAAAAATAACATCAGTGGCTTACTGTGTGTGTGCTGCATCTACTTCAGCTGCTCACGGGCTTCTGTGTAGCTTTGCAGCCTGTCCTAGAACTCATTCTGTAGACCAGGCTGGCCTTGAACTCAAAGAGATCCTCCTGCTTCTGCCTACCGAGTGCTGGGATTAAAGGCATGCATCACCACTGCCTGTCTCATTAACTTTTTTTTTAATGATTTATTTTTATTTATTTTCTGTGCATTGGGTTTTGCCTACATGTATGTCTGTGTGAGCATGTTGGATCCCCTGGAACTGGCGTTACAGACAGTTGTGAGCTGCTGTGTGAGTGCTAGGAATTCAACATGGGTCTTCTGGAAGAGCAGCTAGTCCTCTTAACTGCTGACCTAGCTCTCCAGCTCTTAGCTCATTAACTCTTACCCCAGGAGATAGGTGGTATTATTACTGTTTTTTTTTTTTGGGTGGGGGGGGAGGTTGTTTTGTTGTATTTTCTTATGTTACAGATGGAGAAACTGAGGCTGTGAAAAATTAAGTAACACTTTTGGGATATGATATGAGACAAAGTCTTTTTTTTTTTTTTTTTTAAAGATTTTTTTATTTATTATGTATACAGCATATATGACCGCAGGCCAGAAGAGGGCACCAGATCTCATTACAGATGGTTGTGAGCCACCATGTGGTTGCTGGGAATTGAACTCAGGACCTCTGGAAGAGCAGTCAGTGCTCTTAACCTCTGAGCCATCTCTCCAGCCCCAAGACAAAGTCTTATTTAAACTCAGACCTATGACAATTTCAAGAGTCCAATCTAACTCTTTTTGGGGATCCAGGTTCTCGATATATAGCCCTGGCTGGCCTGGAACTAGCTTTGTAGACTAGGCTGGCCTTGAACTCACAGAGATCTGTCTTTTTCTCCCAAGTACTGGAATTAAAGGCAGTGCCATCATGCCTAGACCAACTCTTAATTTTTTAAAAAATATTTTGTTGTATGAATGTTGGCCTGCATGTATGTCTCTTTGCCATGTGTATGTCTGGCCCCCATTGAGGTCAGAAGAGGATATCTGATCCCCTAGAACTGGAGTTATAGGTAGCTATAAGCGGCCATGTGGGTGCTATGAATAGAACCTGCGTCCACTGCAAGAACAGCCAGTGCTCTTAACTGCTGCCCCCCACCTCTGTTAGAGCCCACTAGGTTTCCTAGTGGCTTTACCCAGCAGGACTGCATAAGCGGTTGATTGGACCACGGACCTGGGTACCAGGTGACTTTACCTAGCAAGGGAGAGATCTTTTGCTCCATCCCTTGGCATGGTTATAAATAGACCTTTGGAATAAAGTTTCTGGGCCGGTGGATAAGGATCCAGGCCCACCCGAGTCTATCCTGTGTTTTCTCTCTTGTCTCTCCCCCTCTATTTCTAACTAAGTCTCTTATCCCTCATTCATTCCTCAAGAGTTCCTGGGGTAAATAAGTGTGGGGGCTGGGTCCAACTCTTTTTTTGTTTTTGTTTTTGTTTTTGGAGATAGGGTTTCTCTGTGTAGCTTTGTGCCTTTCCTGGATCTCGCTCTGTAGACCAGGCTGGCCTCGAACTCACAAAGATCCACCTGGCTCTGCCTCCCAAGTGCTGAGATTAAAGGCGTGCGCCACCACCGCCCGGCCCTTCCAACTCTTTTTTTTTTTTTTTTAACTTTTATTGATTCTTTGTGGATTTCACATCATACATTCCAATCCCACTTATCTCCCTGTCCCAATGTGACCATCCCCCCTCCCCCCAATCTTCCAACTCTTAAGTGACATCAGAACTACTGCTCTTGAAACATTAAAAGTGGTTGTTTCAGGTGTGATAGCACATGCCAGTGATCCTAGCCTTCAAAAGGCTGAGGTAAACTGGGCATAGTGGTGCATGCCTTTAATTCCAGTGCTCTGGAGGCAGAGACAGGTGGATCTCCTGAATTCAGGCCATCCTAATCTACAGAGTGAGTACCAGAACATCTAGGGCTACACAGCAGAAACTGTCTTGGGGGGTGGGGATGGGGGCTGAGGCAAATGAGCTCAAGGTCATCCTGGGCCACAAAAACCAAAAGGAGGGGGAAAGGGTGAGGGGATAGAGAGAACATAGGCTTGTACTCAGGGAATGTGAATGTTTTCCCAAAGTGATAGTAATGCTAAGTAATGTTGTGGAATAATCCTTCTGTACACCATGAATATGTATTACTCTCACTGGTTAATAAAGAAGCTGATTGGCCTATAGCAAGGCAGGATATAGTTAGGCAGGACAGTCAAACTGGGGATACTAGATGAAGAGGGGTGGAGAGAGGGAGATGTACTGAGGAAGCAGGGTGTGTAGAAAATGAGGTAACAAGCAATGAGCCACATGGGGAAGCATAGATAAGAAATATGGGTTAATTTAAGTGTAAGAGTTCACTAGTAACAAGCCTGAGCTATCGGCTGGGCATTTATAAGTAATATTAAGCCTCTGTGTTGGTTATTTGGGAGCAGGCGATTGGGACAGGAAAACTCCACCTACAAAGTAGATCTGGTATGATATTTTGGGCCTGTAATCCCAGCATTTGGAAGTGGAAACCAGAGGATCAGCAATTCAAGGTCATCCTCCATCCTCAGGTCCATATAGAATTATTTAACTTATTTTTTAATTAGTTGTATAATAAGCAGGTATACATGTGAGGTCAGAGGTCAACTTTCAGGGGTCAGTTCCCACCTTCAGCTGAGGTTCCAGGGATTGAATTCAGGTCATCAGACTCTTTTTGTTTGTTTTTTTGAGACAGGGTTTCACTGTAAAGCCCTGGCTGTTCTGGAGCTCTCTCTATAGCCCAGGCTGACCTTGAACTCACAGAGATCTGCCTGCCTCTGCCTCTGGAGTACTGGGATTAAAGGTATGTACCACCACTACTTTGCCAGGTCATCAGACTTTTAACACAAGTACTTTTCCTCACTGAGCCAAGTTCCAGGCCAGCCAAGGCAACATAGTGAGTCCTTGTATCCTTGCCCCCCTAAAAATCCCTCAGAGCTATCTTGCCTGCTTCCATAACGAATTTGAAACCAGCTTGAGCTGTATGAGACCCTATCTCAAAACGAACAAAAAATGCTAAGTTGATTCTGACAAATGTTGTAACACTGATGAACCTTGTGCAAGAGTCATGAAAGGATGAATAGGAGACAAAGCACAACAGTGGCTGTCAGGCTGAGGGAGAGAAAGCAGGGAATTGTTGCCCAATGGCTACATTGTTTCTTTTCTTTTCTTTTTTTTTTTTTTAATAAATATTACCGCCAGCGGTGGTGGCACACACCTTTAATCCCAGCACTCAGGAGGCAGAGGCAGGTGGATCTCTGTGAGTTCCAGGCCAGCCTGGTCTACAGAGCAAGATCCAGGACAGGCACTAAAACTACATGGAGAAACCCTGCCTCGAAAAAAAAAACAAACAAATAAACAAATAAATAAATAAATAAATGAAGAAAAACAATAAATATTAGCTACAATTCTCAGTCATTCTGATCATCAGCATTGTTATCCTTAAAAGCAGTAATTTTCCTTGCAAGGAATAAAGCAGACTAGGTAACAGTCCACCAGGGAATGCATTGAAAACTCTAGGACTCGCAGACACAAAGGTCAGGACTTCCACCTGGACCTCTGGAGTGCTGAGAATCTACTGAAACCCACTGGGACTTGAGGCAGCTGCTTTTTGTTCCTCTGAAACTGCCAGTTTCTTGGATTGGTCTCTGTGCTCATATTCCCTCTGTGGGCTGGCTTTCTCTGCATCTCTGCCACTCAGCCTTCGGTGCCCTGCTAAATCATCTCTCCTCTACACTGCCTATTAAATACCAGAGCTTCTGTGTCCAAACTCCCAGGAGAGCATCTTGTCGGCCTAGTCAGCTGTCTGTCCCTGGTCCTGTCAGCTGTGGTCAGTGGGACAGACAGCTAACGGCACCATCTGCAGGGCACCCACTGTAGTGAGAGAGGAATGCTTCCTCTTTTAGGGATTCTCTCTTCAGTGGATTTAGAGACTGTCTGTCTCAGAAAAGAATATTTTGCCGGGTAGTGGCACACGCCCTTAATCCCAGCACTCAGGAGGCAGAGCCAGGTGGATCTCTGTGAGTTCGAGGCCAGCTTGGTCTACAGAGTGAGTTGCAAGACAGGCACCAAAACTACACAGAGAAACCCTGTCTCAAAAAAAAAAAAAAACAACAAGCAAACAAACAATGTTTTGGTAACCAAATTTGCAATCTCCTTCCTGCTTCCTGTGGTAGTTTGAATGTAATTGGCCCCCATAATCTCATAGGGAGTGACACTATTAGGAAATGTGGCTTTGTCGGAGTAGGTTTGGCCTTGTTGGAGGGAAGTGTGTCACTCGGAGTGGGCTTTGAGGTTTCTGTGCCCAGGATACTGCCCAGTGTTTCAGTTGACTTCCTGTTGCCTGGAAGATGTAGCACTCAGCTCCAGCACTACGTCTGCCTGCACCCTGCCATGTTCCCCATCATGATGATAATGAACTGAACCTCTGAACTGTAAGTGAGCCATCCCAATTAAATGTTTTCATTATAAGAGTTGCTGTGGTTAAAAAAAAAAGAGTTGCCATGGCCATAGTGTCTCTTCACAGCAATGAAAACCATGGCCAAGACACTGCCTTCATTTGACTTGACTTTTGTCTTAGAACTAGAAACGTGTCTGGGTAGCAGAGTGGTTTTTGCCTAGAATGCACAAAGCCGTGTGTTCAATTCCCAGCACCAAAAAAAAAAAAAAAAAAAAAAAAAAGTTTTCTTCATAGTACTTACTCTTGTGTGAAACTTACATTTACTATTTTAAAAATTTGAGATTGAGGCAGACAGGAAGTCTGTTATTCTTGGTTATAAACACAGTACTTGGTACATTGCTTGATACACAGTAGAGAATCAAGTTAAAATCTCATAAATAAAAAAATGTTTGAAACTTTCATCTATTAGACCAGTTGTTTTGTTTTGTTTTGCTTTTTTCAGAAGAAGCCATTATCAGCTGGCTTAACTCTTCTACATCCCAACAGTCTCCCAACATAACTTCCTCCACTCCAGGAAACAATCCTCCCTTGCAAGATCTGCTGTTGTAGTTAGCTGTCTGGTCCATTGTCCATGATTGTATTGAGTCCTGACATCTGGAAGGGAGTGGCTTTGTGAAAGACCAAAGTGAAGTTTGGCCAGGTGGGATGGTTCAGTCTGTAGGGAGAGCTAAGTGATAACTTCTAACTTTAGGACCCAGTATATCAGGGAAAATTAGCTCCGGGTACTAGCTTTCAGATACCCAAATCCGGTCTCTAACCTGCTTAAACACGGTTTCTTTTTCCCACATAGCTGAAAGTTCACTGGTAAACTAGGCTGTGGGAACTGTTGACTTAGTGACATCAGCAAGGGGCTCAGGGTCACTCCACTGCTGCTCTCCCGGTCTGAGATCGGCAGCAGCCTCCATCACAGTCAACTGCCGCTTCCTTCTCTCGTCTAGTGGGAGAGTGGTTTGCTGTGGCTCTGTCCTGAAAGCAAAGCCACCTCTACAGGCACCCTCCCCCAACTCAACTTCCTATTTTTGTACGCATCACTGTTAGAGAAGATTCCGGTACATCAGTCAGACTCTGAGAATGGGGTTTGCCTGGCTGGGCTTGCACCTGAACCAAGTTAGGTTTGGTGTAGTGAAAACAAGGATTTGGGTGTTCGTGAGGTGGGTGAGGAGCCCTGAAATGTTTAAAGCAGAGAAGTGACATGATCAGGTTTGATTTGGGAAGGTTATTCTTGGCTACATGCTGAAGAGAGATTAGAGCAGGGCCAGGCTAGAGGCAGAGCACCCTAGAGCCAAAACTGGACATGAGTGAGGTGGCTCCTTGGTGTGACAAAACTGAGTTTGTTCAACATGGCCTATGAGGACCTGTATTAGAGTTCTCAGAGAAACAGAATCAGGTGGACGTATGTCTAAAAGGAAAATTGGTGTAAGGTAGTAATTCATGTGATTACAGAAGCTAAGGTCTTACTACCTATCACCCACAAGCCAGTGTAGTTCACAGACCTGAGAATTGGGATCATCCATGGTAGAAGACACCAGTGTCCCAGCTCAGGCTACCTGGAAGAATTAAACTCTATATATTCTTTATAGTCCCTCAACAGATTGGATGAGCCCACCCACATAGGGGACAGCCATCTGACTTTCTGAGTCTCCCAATTCCAGTTGTGATTCCTTCCAAAAACACCTCACAGACATACCCAGAAACGTCTAACTAGCTACTATGGCCCAGTCAAGTTAACACATAAAATTACCATCAGAGTGTTTGGTAATAGTTGAATAAACTGCACATTTAAACTGAAAACAATAGTCCAGCCACCGGAAGGGCTTGATAGAGCTGCCTGTTTGCTTTCCTGACCTTTTCACTCATTTCTGTCATGCCCCAGCCTCTTATTCTCTAGTCTTTGGCCACATCAGCCTTCCTTCGATTCTTGGGTATCCCTGCTTCCTTTCTGTCTTTGCTCATGCTGTCCACCCCCACCTTGCCTCCTCATTCTTAACCTTTGGGTCTTAGCTCCAATGTCAACAGGAAGCCCCTGACATCTAGAGCCTCCTCCTTCATAAATCCTCACCGGGTTCTCTGCAGTACACAGTTGGAATTGATTATGGAAACAGCTGAATAATTAGTTCTGCAGCCACTTTAAGTTAGAGTCAGATTGTGAGGTCCACATGTGCAGGAGGCTCATCTACCTTGCCCAGTACTGTATCCCCCGTGTTGATAATGGCACCTGTTCACACAGTAAGTGATCAGGAAGCACCCACTCATAGAGCAGGTCACTAATAGGTATCTGAATGAAGGCCCAGACACAAAGCTGGGGATGCTTGGCTAGCATGCAAGAAAGCATCTGTTTGATCCCCACCATGCCTATACTTGGCAGTAAGCACACTTACTCACCAGGCCTTGGTGGCACATGCCTAGGAGGTAAAGAGAAGAAAAAAAGAGGCTGGAGGGATGATGTAACACGAATCTTAAAAGGTCTTCTAATGAAAAACCCAGAGCCAGATTGGGGTCAAAGCTGAAAGATCAGAGAAGCAGAACAGCCGGCCACTAGCTTACCTCTATGAAATCCTCAGCCTCAAGAGAGCGAGTTCCTGTTTCCTCACTCCTTATATACCTTTCTGTGTCCTGCCATATTACTTCCTGGAATTAAAGGCGTGTCACTGCCACCTGGTTCTGTTTCTCTCTTGTGGCCCAGTGTGGCCTTGAACTCACAGAGATCCAAATGGATCTCAGCTTCCCAGTGATAGGATTAAAAGTGTATGACACTGCTGCCTGACCTCTATGTCTAATTTAGTGGCTGGCTTTGTTCTCTGATCCCCAGGTAAGCTTTATTGGGGTACACAATATATCACTACAGGATGGCTCAGCAGTTAGGAGCACTGGCTGCTCTTACAGAGGACTTAGGTTTAATTCCCAGCACCCACATGGCAGCTTACAACCATCTGTAACTCCAGTTCCAGAGGATCCCATGCTCTCTTCTGTCCTCTGTGGGTACCCCCACAGAGGGGTACCCACAGAGGACACAGACACAGACATACATGCAGGCAAAATACCCATACACATAAAATAAAAGTTAAAAAAGGAAAGCAAAAAGCTCTAGATATATCATCTAATTGGATCAGATGTCGAGAGTGTTGATCAAGGGCTGCCATGTTCAGTTAGAATATGGCATGCAGTACCCATAGCTTCACATCATTTGTGGTTGCTTTCTCTTAATAAGGCATGTGACAACATGACTGGCGGCTTTAATAATTTAGAAAGTAGACCAAATTAAGCCTTTGATGATGATTTTGGGATTTCCAAATTTACCTTCAGATCTGGGCAAATTGTTGGGGTCCCAGCCATTCCTTCCAAACTTGGAAAAGAGCTCCACCCCTGCCTGTGTTCTCTCAAGCTGGCTGCTGTAGCATATCACTGACAAAGGATCTTTTCTGTCTGGAGAACACCTCCTCTCTCTTGGCTGCATCTGTCTAACCTTGTCCTCATTCATTTATGGAGCAAATACTGGGTGCCAGGTTCTGTTAGGCCTGAGGGTGCAGAGGGAAAAGAAGACAGGACCTTAAGTATGTGTGTGCCACCCACATGGGTTTGTTACCTTTATTTATTATTTTCTGAGACAGGGCCTCTGTGTAGCCCAGGTAGCCTTGAACTCTACCTCCCCCTACCTTGGTTTTTTTAGACAGAGTTTCTCTGTGTTACAGCTCTGGCTGTACTGGAACTCGGGTTGTAGACCAGACTGCCAGGCTGGCTTCAAACTCACAGAGATCTACCTACCTCTGCTTCCCCAGTGCTATGATTGAAGGCGTGCACCATCACTGCCCGTCTTGAACTCTCCCTTTTCCTACCTTCTTGCCAGTGCTGGAATTACAGGCATATGCATGCTACCACATCCATCTGTTATCCTCAATGACTGATGATTGTTAAGCTTTTGTTGTTTATTTTGAGACAGTGTCTCTTTCTGTAGTCCTGGCTATCTTGGAGCTGGCTATGTAGACCAGGCTGGGCTCTGACTCACAGAGATCCTCCTGCCTCTACCTCCTGATAAGTGCTAGGATCAAAGGCATGCACCAACACACCCAGCTATTAAGCTTTTAAAAACGAAAAAGCTACCGTCGATGGTTCTACAGTTATGAGCCTTGCTGTTCTTGCAGAGGAGCTAGGTTTGTTTCTCAGCATCCACATGGTGCCTCAACAATCTGTAACTCCAATTGTAGAAGATCTGATGGCCTCTTCTGCCCAACTTGGGCATCAGGTGTGCATGCACACACATAGCAATAACAATAAAGGTTAAAAAAGAAATATAGGGGGACTGGAGAGATGGCTCAGGGGTTAAGAGTGCTGACTCTTCTTCCAGAGGACCTGAGTTCAATTCCCAGCACCCACATGGCAGCTCACACCTGTCTGAAACTCCAGTTTCAGGGGACCCCGACACCCATGGCAAAAACACAAAAATGAACATTAAAAAAAAAAAAGAAAAAAAAGAAAAGAAAAGAAATATAGGCCTGAGCTGTGCATAGTGGGACAAGCCTGTAACCTCAACAACTGAGAAGAGTCACTATGAGGTTGGGACCAGCCTGGGCTACAGATTTAAGACGCTGTCTCAGGAGGGGAAAAAAAAAGCCAGTCTGGTAACACCTGCCTGTAATTCCAAGAAGCTGAGGGAGGATGATTGTAAGTGTGAGGAAGACTGTAAGTAAGTGAAGACCCTGCCTCACAAAACCAAACCAAATAGAAATGAATTGAAAAGATAATTCAGAGTTCCTGTATTTCCGTCATCAGTTTGCCCTTTTGTTTTTTGTTTGTTTTGTTTTGTTTTGTTTTTACTCTTTTGTTATTTTGAGACAGGGTCTTTCTATGCAGCTCAGGCTGCCCTTGAATGATTCTCCTGCCTCAGCTTCCAGAGTGCTGGAATAACCTCTGTGCCACACATCTGGCTTCTCTGTTGTTTTTCCCATTATTATCATTAGTGTTTGTGTTGGGAATAAAATGGAGGGCCTCACACATGCCAGGTAATCACTTTCAGCCATACCCAGTCCCATTTCTCCTATTATTTACATCATACTGTGGCATATTAGTCAAAATGAATGAACCAGTACTGTACATTTTATTAGCTGGTCTATTTATTTAGATTCCCTTGGTTTTACTTTGTTTTTGTTTTGTAAGAGTAAGACCCTGTCGCCCAGGATAACCAGGAACTCCCTGAGCCTCAGTGCTGGGATTGTAGGCCTGTGTCATCACTCAGCTCCTAGGTTTTTACTTACAATATCCTCTGTTCCCAGGTCCCTCCCCCCATGACACCACATAATAATGCCTCAGGCTTGTCTTGACAGTGCCATTCTCAGACTGTGCTTGTTTTTGCTTATTTTGTTTTGTTTGTTTTACAAACTAGACAGTTTTGAGGAATACCAGCCAGGTGTTTTGTAGGAGGTCTCTTCACTGATACTTATTTTTCTCATGATTACTGTGGGACTATGGGTTAAAGACCAGAGGTAAAGCACAGTTGTTGTACCGTAGTGAGGTACATACATCAAGACAGATCACTGTTGGTGCCTGGTCGTTTCCTGCATGCTAGTTCAATTTGTCATGCTCTTTACCCTGGCATTCAATTCTTCCTCTTAGCAAAAGCTAATTTCAGGGTCTATAGTATAATCTATACCATAACCACCCATGTTCCCTCAGTAAAGGAGTATGCTAGATACTCAGCTATCAAACTCACAGCTTTGGAAAGTTATTCAGAATATCCAGGTGGTATCCTTGACAGTTGGTTTTGTACCTGCAGAGTCAACAAACAATTCTATGACGTGATATCCTTTACCCATAAGCCCTCAGAGTTTTCAGGAGGAGATGACTTAGATGAAGATTTAATCCAATCTGGGCTCACCTGTGGTGCTTTTGAGAATAATCTAGTTTTTATCCAGATAGAGCTCCAGGGCCAATTGGTACACTCTTACCTTGAAGCCTACAAGGAGTACACAGGCTTTGGCAGTGATGCTTGTGGATGTTTTTAAAGAAATTCCAAAAGCCATCGGGCATGGTGGTGCACACCTTTAGTCCCAGTACTCTGGAGGCAGAGCCAGGTGGATCTCTGAGCTTGAGGCTAGCTTGGTTTATAGAGTCAGTTCCAAGACAGCCAAGCTACACAAAGAAACCCTGTCTCAAAATAAAAAAAAAAAATCAAACTAACAAACAAAAGTTGCACTTACTGAACTTCACACTATACCCAAACACAATGTTCCATGTAAGCTCTCCTAATCCCTTTCACCCTAAAACAGTCCCATTTGTTCCTGATACATCTGCAAAAAGACCTTTTAGATGCTGTGGTGGAACTCTAACTAAAATGGACCTTCATCCTTTCACCCCAAGTCAGATACATTTCTTTACATTAGTCCTCTATTTTCTCCTGTTCCCGTCCTTTGATGCTCTCTAGCTCCCTGCTACTTCTGCTAGCTAGTTTTAGTGCAACAGTCTTGGTAATGGGACCAGTCACTGTCACCCTGAATCAACTCTATGGCCACTTTCTCCCACCTCTGTTCCTCGCTATCCCCCAGCCTTCCCAGGAAATGTCTCAGTTTTACTCTGTAACCACATCATCTGCTTACAGCCTTCTAATAGTTATTTTCAAGTCCCTTCAGGAATACAAGCTGGCAGTCACCTGATCCATCATCACAGGTGACCAAGTTAAGACTCTCCCCCTGCTACATGACCAGGGGACCCCCATTTTCAATGGACCTAGAACTACCCCCTCCTCAAAAACTCTCCTCAGCAGAAAACAACTATAACATTGCTGCCCTGCATTTTTTATATCCTCTCAGAGGTAGGAATGATAGTTTCCTGCTGAAAGACTACACTTCCCAGGTTCCTTTGCAGACTAGGAAGTCATTTCCACCCATTTTTGCCCATATAAGAGATCTCTTTCCCTGTAGGCATTTTGGGCATCTGCACATGTGGGTGACAAAATGGTCTTTTGCTGTGAATAAACATGGTCCCAGCTAAGATTAGGCCAAGCCTCTCTTTCTTCCCTTCTTTCTCTCTACAGCTGCTTTTTAAGATAATCTAACAGTGCCCACCCCGACCTCTTTAGCTGAGGCAACATTTGTCAGATTTCTCCACTGTAGAGTGACTGCCCCTTGTCTCCTCACCTTTCATGCTGTACTCTTCTGAAGTCAGTTGCTATTTACCTCCTTGAGGGTGGCATATAGTTGCAGAAATTACATGTATTACATGAAAGTTTCTGCATGAGAAATGTGTCACCTGCCCCCATGCATTCAACCATTTAGATCACGATGGATTTGTGCATATTTATCTTATGCTAAAGGTTATATCCAATGCTACTCTCCCGCCTCCTTGAGATAGGGTCTCTCTGTGTAGCCTTGGCTGGCCTGGAGCTCACTATGGAGATGGGTTGGCCTGGAACTCAGAGATCTGCCTGACTCTGTCTCCCAAGTGCTGGTACTAAAGGCATGTGCCACTGAGTCTGTCTTCTATTTTGCTGCTCAAATTGTTCTAGCCTTGGACATTAAGGAGCTTTTTCCTGAGATCTTACACACACAGATACCCTGACACTTTTTGTGTGTGTATTGGAGCTTAGCCAGTTATGCATGCTAGGCAATACAATACACTCTACTCCGGAGGTAAATTCCCAGCCCTAGAATTTCCTTTCTTTCATTCTTCTTTTGTTTGTTTGTTTGTTTGTTTGTTTGTTTGTTTGTTTTAGTGTAAATACTCTGTCTGTCTGTATGCCTTTATGCCAGAAGAGGGCACCAGATCTCATTATAGATGTTGTGAGCCACCATGTGGTTGCTGGGAATTGAACTCAGGACCTCTGGAAGAACAGCCAGTGCTGTTAACCACTGAACCATCTCTCTAGCCCTTGTTTGTTTGTTTGTTTGTTTGTTTTTGTTTGAGACAGTTTCTCTCTAGTAGCCCTGGCTATCCTAGAACTCACTATGTAGACCAGGGTGGTCTTGAATTCATAGACATTGGCCTGCTTCTGCCTCCAAGTGCTGGGATAAGGGGCACATGCCCAGTCCTAGAATTTTCAAGAGAGGAACTATTAAGAGTACTGAAGAGTCCAGGCAGTGGTGGCACCCACCTTTAATCCCAGCACTTGGGGGCAGAAGCAGGCAGATCTCTGTGAGTTCAAGGCCAGCTTGGTCTACAGAGGGAGTTCCAGGACAGCCAGAGCTACACAGAGAAACTCTGTCTTGAAAAACAAACAAAAAAAGAGTAATGTTCAGTGGAATGGTCCTTCTGTATGCTGTGAATATGTGTTGCTCTCATTGGTTGGTAATAAACCTGTTTGGCCAATGGTGAGGCAGAATAAAGTTAGGTGGTACAATCAAACTGAAGAAGAGATGAAGAAGGGCGAAGTTGGAGGAGATACCAGCCAGCCACCGAGCAAGCAGAATGTGTAGAAAATGAGGTAACAAGCCATGAGCCACGTGGCTAAACATAGATAAGAATTATGGGTTAATTCAAGTGTAAGAGTTGGTTAGTAACAAGCCTGAGCTAATGGCCAAACATTTATAATTAATATAAGCCTCTGTGTGGTAATTTACAAAGTGGCTGCCGGTATCTGGGAGTTGCTGGCAGGGCAGAAACTTCCGTTTACAGTAATGAAGAGGGCTGGGGCTCAGTTGGCATAGTGCTTGACCACAATGCACAAAGCCCTGTGTTCAATCACCTGTACTACATAAACTAGGCATGGTGGTGTACCCCTGTAATCCCATCCTCCATTACAGGTCAAGTTTGAGGCTAGCCTGTGCTACAGGAATCTTGTCTGAAAAAAATAAAAGATGATAAATCAATTGGTGAGATTTTAAAACTGCTTCAAAGGAGAACCCAAAGAACAGTCTCTAGACTAGAAATATTGCAGTAAATATGCAAATGGCCACAGAACTGGTTTTTCCAGGGGAAGGGGGTTGTGTGTTGCCTGCACAGTATTCATTTGCATGCCTATGGGTAAGAATAGTTCCCCATTGTTTTCAATTATCAACAGTTTACAGAGATGTGAAATGATTCTCAAAAGAACCAAATCAAGTAACATAGATGTGCTCAAGAAAACACCGTTTTCATTAAAGTATGAAATGTTCCCTACCTGGGTAATGTAAACTGAAATATGCCCCCCACCCCATGCCTATGCTGGAGCCCTAACCTCCAGTGTGATCTTAGAGGCAATGCCTTGGTAAGATGATCAGGTTTACATGAGGTCCTGAGGGGTCGAGGTGCACCATGAGATTGATGTCTTTAGAACAAGAGGGGTCTTCTGTGTAGCTGGAGTTTTCCTGTGTCCACCTGGCTCCTGCAGCCACTCAGACCCAAGTAAACTCACAGAGACTTATATTACTTATAAACTGTATGGCTATGGCAGGCTTCTTGCTATCTAGTTCTTATATATCTTAAATTAACCCATTTCTATAAATCTATACCTTGCCACATGGCTCATGGCTTACTGGTATCCTTACATCTTGCTTCTCATGGCAGCAGTGGCTGGCAGAGTCTCCTGACACAGTCTTCCACTTCCCAGAATTCTCTGCTTGTCCCACCTATACTTCCTGCCTGGCTACTGGCCAATCTGCATTTTATTTATTAACCAATCAGAGCAACACATTCACAGCATACAGAGCGATATCCACAGCACTTCTGCTGGTGTAGTGGTGTGAGCCTGTAATCCTTGCACTTGGGAGGTGAAACTAGATTGCCCAGAGTAGTAAGAGCCTGTCTCAAAAACACAAAATGGAACAAACAAGACTAGAGAGCTGCTTTCTGCCTCTTCTCCACACAGGAGGACACAACACAGGAAGAATTCAGAACATCTGCAGCAAGAAGGGAGCCTTCTCCAGAGGCTCCATCTCCTGGCATCTTGATCTTCATCCTTCCAGCCAGCAGAGAAAACTAATTGCATCAGTGTGAGCTATCTAAGAAAAACAACTAGATAGATTAGCATAAAACCTGGCACACCGTGCCCAGTCTCTTGTCACGTGGGCATGTGTGTAGTTTCATTACTGCTAGTGTTGAAGGGTGTTAGGGATAGTAGCATGTCAGGTATGTAGATGGGAGCATTGGTTTGAAACAAATATAACACATCCAATGTCCTTGTTTTTCTTGATATGGGCTATCGCTGATGTAGGCCCAGGTTAGCCTCAAACTCAGAGTCCTCATGCCTCATGTTTCCCAGGGCTGTGACTATAGATTATGAATTACTATGAACAGCTTCTTTGTTATTTATTTGTTACAGGGTCTCACTGTGTACTCTAACTCATAATCTTGCTTCTGCCTCACAAGTGCTCAGTTTACAAGTGTGTACTACCATGGCCAACACAAAAATGTCCTTTTAAACATAAATATTTGGAGCCATTTCACTGAATCAGCAGGCAAAAGTGATTGCCGTACAAGCCTAATGATATGAGTTCTATCCCCAGAATGCACGTATGGGTGGGAGGAGAGAACCAATTCTACAAAGTTGTCCTCTGAGCTCCACAAGCATAGTGACGTGTGTGCCTGAACCAACACAGACACATCACACATACACGTACGGTGTTTAACAAATTAAAAACAAGGCTGGAAAGATGGCTAAGTGGTCAAGAGTATGTGTGACCCAGGTTCAATTCCTAGCACCCACATGGCAGCTCACCACTGTCTACAATTCCAGTCTTAGGGAATCTGACACCCTCTCTGGCCTCTTCAGGCACCGGGCATGCATGTGGTGCATAGCTAGACATGCAGGGAAAACACTCATACACATAAAAATAAAAAAATAGATATTTATATATTTGGATTTTGATATGCCTAAAGTCCTAGGGTCACCTCTTACTGTTTCCACTATTCATGTGTCCATTCAACAGATACTTACTGGCACTGGTATGCCAAACACTTTTTGATGTGCTGGAGGCACAGATCTGTGCAAATTAAAATCCTTTGTGTGTGTGTGTGTGTGTGTGTGTGTGTGTGTGTGTGTGTGTTTTGGGGGTGTGGCCTCGAGGGTGGGAAATGACAGATGAGGGATAATAGGGAAGAACTGGTGCTTCAGTGGAACCTTGTACATTGTCTCCATTGCCTGCCAGGCTGAGGCCTCCCTTAGTCTTAACAGTGCTGCCAGTAGTAGATCATTGACAGCAATGCAAAATTACTCTGGCGTCTAGACATGCATATTAATCCTGTCCACTGGGCAGACAGCTTTCTCCACTGGCTGGAGCCAGTTTTGCACCCATTTGCATGTTTGTTTCAGTAGTTCTTTACATCAATTTGCCCTTTGGCTTTTCTTGTGGACATATTAATACAACATCTTCTTGACTCCTTTAATTGAAGAGTTAAAGTATTTCAATTGTAAGGCTGGCATGGTGGTAGTTCACACCTGTAGTTCCAGCTCTTGGGAGGCTGAGGCAGGAGAATTACTGCAGGGTTTTAGGCTATCTTGGCCCACGTAGTTCAAGAGCATCTTAGACTACTGAGTGTGAGAGACCCTTCTCAAAACCAAAACCAAAACCACAACAAAGCTGTAGTGGTAGCATTTGCTTTAATCATGCTTGGAATATAGTGGCAAGAGGATCAAGGGTTCTGGGTCCTTAGCTGTGTAGTGATCAAAACCTACTGGTTACATGAGACCTTAACCCAAAACAATCAGAGAAAGGTGTGTTTATACATTAACGTGTTCACTTCTTAGAGTACAAGAATCACCACCTGCTTTTGAGAAAAGTATTCTTTCATAAAATAAGTGTTTTATAAATTATGGTGCAATGTGTCATGTAGAAAATAAAAGTATGAAAGCCAGAATGGTAGGTGCTCTGGGAAGACCCTAATGAATAAAAATGTTGAAAGGATGATGCTTTATTGAAATTCAGATTTAGCTAGGAGTCCAGTATCTTATCTGGGAACCCTTCTTCTCAAGGAAGAAGGGACCGTAACTTGCTAGGTTGGTTTTTGATCTTTCAAGTGGTCTTGCACAAAAAGGACCTCGTGAGTTGGAGGCGGCGCAGAGGAGCGGTATGGGGAGGTGGGACCAGGGTCAGAAATGGGCGTGTCCAGTAGGGGCCGCCCCCATCACGTGCTTCTCTGTGCCTGCCGCGTCGGCAGCTGGAGAGAAGGCTAGGCGGTGGCTGCAGCTTTAGGGCAGGGGTAACTGCGGCCGCAGCACTGGGCTGGGCAGATGGCAGCGACGGCAGTGGCGGCGGGAACTGGAGCCCCGGCGGGGACCGAGTCGGCGTCTGGTGCCCCGGGGTCGGCGGCAGCGCTGGAGCTGTGGCTCAGTGAGTAGCATCGCGCCGCACGTGATCCCGCTTCCCGCCGTCCTGGTTGTCCTCCTCGGTGGGGAAGGGGGTCTCTAGGCTCGCCCAGGGGATTCCGGGGACCGCAGACCACCCCACGGTTCAGTGGCCCAGCGGCCCCACCTAACAGCTGGAGCGCGAATGCCTAGTGATCTCTTGTGCCGAGCACTGTGCAGAAGGCGTTTCAGCCATTGTTAGTCTGGTCGCAGACCCTGGGGGGAACCCGCATTTACTAATCCCTGACTGCGCAGCTTCTTTGCATATCGTTGTGTCTAAGAGCTAATGTGGCTGCTACCTTTAAGAGCAAAACCAGCCTTTTTGCCTCGGTACGCGTTTACTCTGGCCAGATTTAATTGTTCCTTGTCCTAGCTTCACGGTGGTCCCTGGAGGTGGGGTCCTTAAGATTCTCGCTTAATCTGAGGAATTGAGGTTCAGAAAGGATAAAGAATCCACCCCTTGTGTGGGCTCCACTGCATTCTGGGTGCACTGCGATGGTAACACGGGACATTGCTCACAAAGACATTTTCATTGGGTGCTGGCTACCAGAACAGCACCTCGTTAACAGAAGCTGCAGGAAGGGCGCTTTTTGAGCATAGTAGGGACTGTTTTGTTTACCTGGGGCTTGTCATAGCTGGTATACAGTGTTTTTGTGGACAATGGAGGAGGCCATATTCCAGACAGGAAACTGCAAAAACTCAGAACGAGAATGTAGAACATTCTGGGAGGGAGTAGGCCGTTGGGCCGGAAGGCAAAACCTTAAAGAGCAGGGAATACAGAAAAGATACCGCAGGCTAATTTGCTAATGGAAGTAAGAAGAGCATGGATGGCTTTGTACGCCACAGACGGACCTGTATTATTTTTTAAATATTTTATATTTTGTGTATTTGGGGTGGGGCGTGCTGCTCCTGGCTGGTGGAGGTCAGAGGACAACTGGGGAGGAGGGGTGATTTATCTCTTTAGACTCTTCTGTGGGCCCTAGGACTGAAACTCAGGTGATAAGACTTGGTTGCAGGCACCTTTATCTTCAGAGTTATTGCTGGCCCCGAATTTTATATTTTAGCAGATGGGGGAGGCTGTTGGAGAGAATCTGATCCAGTTAGCCCAATCAAGGCGCCACGTGCGGTGCTCCAGGTCGAATTGGTCGAGGGTGAGATTTCAGGTCTTCAGATAGCTGGAGGGGGGTGGTGCAGTAGGACTGGTAGGTGGGATCAAGGGTAGAATGGACTAGCTGAGTCCACCTGAAGGGTTTAATGTAAACACAGTTGCATGTGCATTACTTTGATTAAAAAAAAAATCTGGAGCCGCACGGTAGTGGTACTCGAGGTAGAGCCAGTGGATCTCTGTAAGTTCGAGGCCAGCCTGGTCTTCCAGGACACCTAGCGCTCCATAGTGAGGCCCTGTCTAGGAAAACAAAACAAAACAAACAAACGAAGACACAAACAAACAAACAAAATCCAGCAAGGATTAGCCAACACCATAGACAGCCTTCCTTCAGGGTGCACACACAGATGGACTCAGGAGATGAAGAATGGGAAGGATCCCTGGTTTCAGGAGTCAAAAGTAATGGTGGATGCCCCACCTGTGAGGAGGAGGGATTATGTAGTGTGAAGTTTGAAGTTCTTTGCAAGATAGTCAGGAAGAGGCTCTGTGAGCCTTCAGTGGGCTGGGGGTGGGGGGTGGGTAAGAGCTGGAGGCGTGGTTTGGGAGCTAAGCTGCTGCTGCTGCTGCTGCTGCTGCTGGTGTGTGTGTGTGTGTGTGTGTGTGTGTGTGTGTGTGTGTGTGTGTG
>CABHPP010138618.1:0-13120 GCA_902168425.1 Peromyscus attwateri | reverse complement strand
GTGTGTGTGTGTGTGTGTGTGTGTGTGTGTGTGTGTGTGTGTGTGTGAAGAGTGGAGCTTTGGAGCTGGAGCAGCCTCCATATTTCTCAAGCAGATGGGACCAGTAGCCTGAAGGTGCAGAAGCAGACCTGGAAAGCTGGGCTGGGGAGAGTCACAGGGAGAGGGGTGTGGGCCATAGTTTGTTGCTTCAAAATGGAGACTGGAGGGAGGGGAACTTGGAATCTGGTAAAAGGTTATTGAGAGGCATTGAGTAAAATGGTGGAAACAGAAGGTTTGTGAAGCGGTGGAGAACAGCAGCCTTAGATTGGAGTTGGAGGAAAACGTGTATGCTGGGTAGGGTGAGAGCCAGCAGCTGCTAGTGGCTGTTTAAGAACGCCTGTCTGCAACTGGGGTTGTCTGAGGAGTTGGCAGTTACCCCAAAGTTCTCAGACCCTCTGCTTTTTCAGAGAGGGCTAGAACCAACCGTTTTATGTAAAATTCCTTGAGTTATTTCAAAGTTGGCAACTACTTTCAAAGAAATGTGTTGAAGAGCAGTGGGGTAATCTGTAGTGGGGGATGTGTGTGCAAATGGTTTTTTATGGTGCTTGGTGTGAAAGGAAGGAGAGGGGCATCCAGTGGGAATTTGAGAGTAATGGAGAGGGCACACGAACTCCTCTTCCTGTGGTGCTCCTTTTGGGAGCTCCCCTTGGCTTCTGGGTCTGTGTTTGTTCACTGCAGAGGGGCTTTAAGACGTTGGAGCCCTTGGGAACCTGAATGGGAAGTATCAGGCCCGGATGTGGCCTGTAGAGGAAGAACAGCTTGTCTCGGTGAGGTCTGGGGAAGGAGATAAAGGTGGTTGCACATGCAAACTAGTAGGTCCTGTCACTGCAATGGGCTTGAGGAAGGCAGGGAAGTTCAGGAGTCCTGGAAGAAAACCGAACCACGAAAGTGCACAGTGTTGGAGATGGGGTTCAACCTCTGTAATTGACATCTTGGGCCTGAGTCCCGAGCTGTGCTAGGCTGTTCTGTGCGTTACTGGACATTTAAGTTCATCTTGGTGTCCACTAGATGCCAATTATACCCCTGACCTTGCCAGTCCTGATACCCCATGGTATCTGCAGCCATGTCCACCCCTGTTTGCCCACCCCCATTTGTCCTTTCAGTTGGGATGTTGGAGTGTCAACTGCTCATCAGAAATGTGTGCAGCAGGGGCTGGGGACTTGGCTAGTGCTTAACATACAAGTGTCCACTACCCAGATTTAGATTCCCAGGGGCTTGCTGGCTGGCCAGTCTAGGCAAACCAGAGAGCTCCAGGTTCAAAGAGAGACCTTGTCTCAAAAAAATAAAGAATAAAGGTAGAAAAACAATTGAGAAGATATGGCAACTTTAACCTCTGGCTTCCACAAGTATCTGCACAGGCTAGAGTGTGTGCGTGCGTGCGTGCGTGCGCGCACGCACGTGTGTGTGTTTGTGTGTGTGTGTGTGTGTGTGTGTGTGTGTGTGTGTGTATGTGTGTCTTGACAAGATGGAAAAGAAAGCCATTGGTAGATCTTGCCTTTACTGTCTCCTTAGAGCTTTTGGAGGATCAAAAATGTTAATAAAAGACCTTTCATAAAGGTTTTTTTTTTCCTTTCTTTCTGAGACAGATTCTCACTGTGCAGCCCTGACTTCCTGGAACTGGGTCTGTAGCCCAGGCCGGCCTCAAACTCAGAGATCTGCCTGCCTCTGCCCCCCGAGTGGGGATTAAAGACTACTGCCTCGCTGCACATTTTTATCAAGTTCTTAAATAGTGCCTTAGTATAGTGTGTAGTAAGTGTCCAGTAAACTCGGTTTGAATAGGTGTGATCCCAACCCCAAAGCTCCATGCTGTCATTGATATTTTGTTTCTTTTCTTGGATTTGCTCAGTTCTCTGCTCCCTGCTATACTCGGAGCAGAAATAAATTCATTTCACCATGATTTTTACAAGTTACTGTTCTGTCCGTGGGCCTTTTGGCTTGAATCATGTCTGTCTCGGAATCTGGATGACCAAGAGGATAAAATAGGAAAAGGACCAGACCAGTAGGATGGGAGAGGACAGAGGTGAGATCTAGCTCAACTTTGGACTTGAGAAGAGATAGTTCACCAAAGGATGAAGAAGCTGTTGCTGAAACTATGCTTTAAAAATACAAAAAGCTGGGTGGTGGTGGTGCACGCCTTTAATCGCAGCACTCTGGGAGGCAGAGGCAGGTGGATCTCTGGATTCCGGCCAGCCTTGTCTATAAAGTGAGTTCCAGGACAGCCAGGGCTACACAGAGAAACCCTGTCTTGAAAAAAATAAAAATAAACAAAAAAATCTTTTTTATTATATTTATTTATTGTGTATATACACAAATCCACTTTAGTTTCCTCTCTCTACCATGTAGGTCCTGGGGATGGAACTCAGGTGATCAGGATTGGTGGCAAGGGCCTTTATACACCGAACCATCTCTCCTGCCCAGGGGTTTTGGTTTTTGTTGTTGTTTGTTTGTTCTTTTTGATTTTTCGAGACAGGGTTTCTCTGTGTAGCTTTGCACCTTTCCTGGATCTCGCTCTGTAGACCAGGCTGGCCTTGAACTCACAAAGATCCTCCTGGCTCTGCCTCCCGAGTGCTGGGATTAAAGGCGTGCACCACCACCGCCCGGCTATGTTTGTTTGTTTTTAACAGAGTTTTGCTATGTAGCCTGGGCTGGACTGGTATTTAACTCAAGGTGGTCTTGAATTTATGGCAGTCCTCCTGTCTCAGCCTCCTGAGAGCTGGAATTGCCAATTAACCAACACCATGCCAGCCGGTGCATTTATCATTATTCCATGTGACTGCTCTAGCATTACCCATGATGAAAAACTCTGAGAGCTGCTATGAGGGTAGTGCAAGCTGGCTCGCTTCGGGGCGGGGCGGGGGTGGGGGGGCGGTCTCAAGTGTTGCCAGTACTGTGTTGTTTTTCAGGGCATGTGGTCACCTTGGTCTCTGAGTGTGGATTCTAACTCTGGTCTAGTAAAAATGAAGAGTAATGGAAAGTAAAGTGGATCCCTTGTTCTTGCTTCTGCCTGGACTTGCTCCCACACGATAGCCCATCTTCCTTCCCTCTCTTTTTATTCCACCCCCGGGGCTCTGGATTGCAGTCTACATCTGTTTCAAAATCCAGAGCTGCGCAGCTCTGCTAGCCTGGAGTCCAGATTACAGCATTCCTTCTGGTCCTGGCCGGTTTCCCTGTAGGCGGAATTGAGTGATTGATGGTCTGTAGGGTCCCAGGTTGTGGCCCTGGAGAAAAACTCCTTGGGCAGTGAGCACTGCTGGAAGGTTGAGTTGGGCTCCCAGAGGTGACCCAGCTTCTAGCCTCCAGGCTCCCCTTGCAAGCACACTCTGCCTCTAGTGACAGAGTCATGACCCTGGTGATTGGTTGGCAGCTGGCTGAAATCATTTGGCTTCTCAAATGGTCACTCCAGGAGCCATTTCACTGGCAACTAGGATCTCTGCTGCTGTCTTAATACCCTTGACCCAGAGCGGAACAGAAACAGGCTTGCAGCAAATCTTAGGAACACTTTTTATTAAGCAAGTATGTGACAACAGTGTTATTTCTTGGACTCTCCTTGTCCCTTCCAGGGACAGCCTCAGTAAGGAGCCTGGATGTCCATTCTTGGTGCCCTGAGGACGGTGACAGTCACAAAACAAAGAAGGGTGTCCTCGAAGGGTTCTTGCTGCCTGTTCCCTTCCATCCCCAGCTCTTCTTTGGTTTAGATTTGTGTCAGACAGATCCCAGCAGCTGTTGTTCCTGTCGGGCCCACTTGCTGGGTCCTCTGGGGGTCACTTTCTCTGTAGCTGCCTGAGACCTCTGAAATAGCTTGGACAGTCAGGGATTATGTGTTCAGGGGCATTTCAGAACGGAAATAGCCACTCTCTGGCGTCAGCCATGGCCCAGCCGGCTATCCTAGCCCCATACAGCAGACACATTCCTTCTTTAAGTGATTATCTGTGCCGGCCGTGCTCTGGTGCTGGAGCAGGTAAAGGTGAGCAGTCCCCTCCTTCCTGCCTCTGTCAAGGAGCCAAGTCTTCCCACCAGGACTTGGAGCCAGGCTGACCTGGGGCCTAACTTTCGTTTGTGTGGTTTTCTTGCTCTGTGCCTGGAACAGAGTTTCCTCAACTGCAAAGGGTGAGATGATAACATCAAGGTCAGCCCTTCTGAGGACTTTGTCATGGTGTCCTACTTAAAAAAGCACCTAGAGAAAGGAAAAATAAAAGCGACCCTTGAGTGAGTCCTCACCCCAAATCTGGCAGATAAAGAAGAAACATCTTATGCCACACGGAGCCTTTGGCTGCTTCCCCCGGTTAAAGGTTTGGGAGCTTTCTAACTTCCTTTGCCACAGTGGACCCTGCCTGTGCTGGACCCTTCCTCCCCAGGAACCCGCAGAAGGGAATGAAGGAGAAGGCTGTATTCTGCACGCTGGGCTCTTCTGGTCCCTTCCTCTGCCTCCTGCTCTAAGAGGTGTCAACCTTGACCCTGTGGTGTTCCGAAGCTGAAGTTTAAATGGTGAATCACTTCAGGTGATTCAGGCACCGAGTCGGAGAATCACTGTTGAAAAATTTATTTAAATATCTGCAGATGGTTCTTAGACCTAGAATAACTAGGCAACTTGTTTTTTTTTTTTTTTTTTTTTTTAAGATTTATTTTCTTTTTAGTTTTGTGTATGTGTGTTTGTACATATTAGTGTAGATGTTTGAGGAGGCCAAAAGAGAGTGCCAAGACCCCTGGAGCTGGAGTTACAGACCATTGTGAGTGGCCCAACATGGGTGCTGGGAACTGAGCTCAGGGTCCTCCAAGCTTACTACACGCTCTTAACCGCTGAGCCATCACTCCAGCCCCAAGACTTACAATTAAGACAGTTATTACATTTTATTTTGTTTATTTTTAAATGATTTAACATGTTTATTTTAAATGATGGTTACCCCAGGAAGCCAGAAGATGGCATTGGATTCCATGAAGCTGGAGTTTCAGAGTTGTGAGCCGCCCAACATGGGTGCTGGGAACTGAGCTCAGGTCCTCAGCAAGAGCGGTACCCACTCCTAAACACTGAGCTATCTCTCCAGCCACATGTTACTTATTTTGTTATGTTCAAGTGTATGCCGAAGTCAGTTATCTCTCTTCACCATGTGGGCCCCAGGGGTCAAACTGAGGTTGTCAGGCTTGGCAGAAGTTGCTTGACCAGCTGAGCCATTTCACCAACTTACAGATTTTGGAGGGTAAGGTTTATAGGGGTAGTCTTTTTGTGTTGTTTTGTTTTGTTTTTTGTTTTTTGAGATAGGGTTTCTCTATATAACGCTGCTTGTCCTGGAACTTACTCTGTAAACCAGGCTGGCCTTGAATTCACAGAAATCCTCCTGCCTCTGCCTCCCCAGTGCTGGGATTAAAGGCATGCACCACCACTGCCTGGCTTATTGGGGTAATTTTATGGGAAGTCACTTCATGGTTAGTCAGGGAGCATCTGTATATCGTACCTATTTGGAAAGCCTTGTGCTAAGCACTAGAGGAATAATGCGGCGTATGACTTCAAGGGTTTTAATCTCTGTAGGTACAATAAAGTATATGCATTTTTTTAATAGGAAAAGTCAGAGACTATTTAGAATTAAATAATTATCGATTACTTACTCTGTGCCGGCACTTTGGACACTATCCCTAAATCACATAATAGTTGAAAATACTCTATTCCTAGCTGGGCATAGTAGTGCATGCCTTTAGTTCCAGCACTTGAGAGGCAGAGGCAGGCAGATCTCAGAGTTCAAGGCCAGCCTGGTCTACAGAGCTAGTTCCAGGACAGCCAAGGCTACACAGAGAAACTGTCTTGAAAACACCAAAATAAATAAATAAATAAAACTGTTCCTTATTTTATAATTGAAACAGTCAGAGAGTTCGGGGACATTAATTAATGGTTGTGATTATTTAGGGTAGAGTTAGAGATCACCACCATTAAGTGGTGGTTGGAGAGGAATGCCATTAAAATGCCAGTCTGCACCTGCTGTTGGGAAGTTGAGAACCAGCCTTGGCAAAAATAGTGAGACCCTGTGAAAAAAGGAAAAAAAAAAAAGTTTTGAGGAGTCAGACATCATCTATTTTGTGTGGTGGGAGATAAAGGAGACACAGATCAAGGACATTTTTTTTTCTTTTGTGGTACTAGGATGGAGCCAGAGCTTCCATGTTCTAGGCAAGCGCTGTACACCTGAGCTCCACTCCAACTCCCAAGGCAGTCTTTAGGAAAGGGTTGTGTTTGAATTGTGATCTGATTGGCAGAGAGGGTTGGTTCTGCAAGAAAGGGCCCTGCGTGTGTGGATGTTGGGGTGGGGGAGCTTTGTGTTTAGATAAAGCCCATAGATGTGCCCTTTGATTCTCATATGACCTCATGTGACGTGGATGTGACTGTAGGAGGAGGCAGTCAGCTGACTTTAGGTTGAGGATGGAATCCTGGGTAATCAGGAGGGAGAGACTTGGTACCCGAGCAGTATGGGGCTACTGGCCAACCAGCATTTTATTAAACCAGTGTACAAAAGCATTATCCCACAGCAGGAGGGCGTTTTTTTTTCTAGCAGAAGGAATTCTGAGAAGTCTTTAAAAGTTCTTAAAATTATGTTTTTTGTGTGTGTGTGTGTGTGTGTGTGTGTGTGTGTGTGTGTGTGTGTGTGTGCTGCACTATAGTGCAAAAGTGAAAGTCAGAGGACAACTTCTTAGAGTCAGTTCTTTCCTTCCACCAAGTGGGATCAACTCAAGTCACGGAGCTTGCTGGCAAGTGCCTTTACCTAGGGATCCATCTCATTTCCTGAGGAGTCTTAAAGAGAGGGTAGGCATCTGAGGGGTGGAAAAGACTTCTGGGGGAGAGAAATAATAACATCAGATTTCACTCCTGAAAATAGATCTCTGCCAGGACCAGGGTGGACCACCCAGAGTCAAGGATGTTGTAGAAAAACCTAGAACCAAAACAGACTCCCTGTGGTGGGGTATTGTCTCTCTGTTATGGGGCTAAGAAACTGACAACTCCCAAATGCTACCCCAGCCAACCACCCACCTTGCAAAGCCAGGATGGGGGCTCTTGACATTGAAGAAGGTACACACAGACCGATTTGACCCTAGAAATGGTTTGCTTACTAATCAGTTTTCTCATGCATCCAGCATATCTTTAGGAACGGCCTAACATTGCTGGCACATGGTACTTGACAGTGGTGAACAACACAGGCATCGTCGTGCCCCTCTCAGCCACCTGCCCACTGATATGACCTCTAGAGCTATGATGTCACAGCCTATGCAGAAGGCACACATTTCTTATGTTATGCTTTCTTTAACTGTATTGTTGATTCCTTGACAGATAAAGCCACAGACCCAAGCATGGTGGAGCAGGATTGGTCAGCCATCCAGAATTTCTGTGAGCAGGTGAACACCGACCCCAATGGGTAAGCTCCTTAAGAGACACACTTGACTTTGGGGGCATCAGACCCTTGTCTCGGGGGCCTGCAGCTGGGAATGTTTTTATTTCATTCTTTCCCCCTCCCCCCACATTCTAAGCAAATTGGTATTTTAAAAAAAAAAAATTGTTTTGTACTGTTGCTTTTTTGTTTGGTTTGGTTTTTTTGAGACAGGGTCTCTCTATGAAGTCCTGGCTGCCCTAGAGCTCATATGTAAACCATGCTGGCCTTGAACTCACAGAGAACCTCCTGCCTCTGCCTCCTGAATGTTGGAATTAAAGGTGCAACTGTACCATGACTGGCTATTTTTTTTAACTAAGACTTTTTTAAATTGTGTTATGTTATAAAACAAATTGAACTAGGTTTCCCAAAGATGGGAAACATACTGATGCATTGGTTATGATTAAAAAAATTTAAGAAAGCTGGGTGTGGTGGTGCATCCCTTTAGTCCCAGTACTCAGGAGGCAGAGACAGGCAGTTCTCTGTGAGTTTAAGGCCAGCCTGTTCTACAAAGAGAGTTCCAGGACAGCCAGGATTCTTACACAGTGAAACCCAGTCTCAAACAAATAAACAAACAAACAAACAAAAAATTAAGAAAGATTTATTTAAATTTATGTGTGTTTTGTCTGCATGTATGTAAATGCAGTACATGCCTGCCTGGTATCCACAGAGTAGAAGAGGTCAGATTCCCTGGACTGGAGTTCTGGGGACAGTTGTGAGCTGCCTTTGGGTTCTGGGAACTGAACCCAGATCCTCTGCATGTGCACCAAGGGCTTTTAACTGCTGAACCATCTCCTAGCACCCTGTTTATTATGATTAAATACACTATTATACATAGAAGAAAGAATGGCAAGGCTTACTTTATTATTTCTTTATTTGCGGTGATGAAAATTGGACTCAGAGCCATATGTGTACTAAGCATGCACTCCACCACTGAATCACATCTCCACCCTAGAGCAAGATTGTTTTGAATTTATTTCCAAGTCCCTGCAAAGGAACTGAGAAATAGTAATTTATGCAGATGTTGACCTACTTGGTGCTCCGTAGTCAGCTGTTTGGAGCATGCTCAGAGCTTTCACTCTTCCTGATGTAGTGTTCACTGAGTAGTTGTCATAGAATGGATGGCGTCTACGTTGCTCTGAGCCTGCTGTTCTGGGAGCGGCAAGGGAAGTATGATGTAGCCTGGGCACATGCTGGCTCCAAGTACTACAGACGGAGCTAGGGTGGAAGGGCATCCGTGTCTCACAGGTGTGTGCCTAAGCTCTGCCAGGTGTACCCTTCCTCTGCTTTGGGACACCTTTCTGAAAGAGGGGCAGCTTGAAATGAGTGTGGGCTGCTAGGTTGCTTAGGTGGTCCACCCCACCCTGAGTCCAGGTCTGTTTTGATTTTTCTTCAGCCCGACACATGCGCCCTGGCTACTGGCCCACAAGATCCAGTCTCCACAAGAGAAGGAAGCCCTTTACGCCCTGACGGTGAGTTGGCTGGCCACTCAGCCCACACATTCCTGTCCCAACTCTAGAAAGAGCACTGAGGTCACCAGACAAGTTCTCCTTTCCAGGCATTGACAACAGGCTAGGGGGTTTCCCAGATGAGTACTATGGTAGTCCTTAGCCCACTTTGGGAGAAGGAAAGGAGGGATTCACGTCTGTTTGCCTCTCCGACAGAGAGAACACAAATGAAAGATGGAGTTGGTGTGTGCTGTGCTGTGCTGTGCTGTGTCTGTACAGGGCAGCTGCTGTGCAAGCCTCCATTAGGCTTGTCATGCCTAAGTTTGGGCCAGTGTTACTGGAATTTTCATGTTCCCAAAAGTCCAGATTTTAATATCTGAATATGTAGATATTAATGGAAACAAAAAAAGGGTTTACTTTTATGTATATGAGTGTTTTGCCTACATGTAAGCATGTACACTACATGCATTCCTGGATGCCTATAGAGGTCCAAGAGGACACAGGTTCCCCTGGACCTGAAGTTGTAAACCCTCATGTGGGTGCTGGGAATTGAACCTGGTTCCTCAGGAAGAGGAGCAGATCTTAGCCACTCAGTCCTCTCTCCAGCCTCCCCCTCCCTTTTAAAAAAAAAATGAAGTAGTTCCTAGTTCTAGAATTGAAAATAAGGATAATTACTATCTGTAAAAGAAAGTTGGAGGCTGGCTGTGTAATTCCAGCACTTGGGAGATCAAGGCAGGAGGATCCCAGGTAGAGATCAGCCTGGGGGAAAAATGGTGTGGTGGTACAGGCCTGTAATTCCAGCATTCTGGAGGCAGAGGCAATGGGATTGCTGTAAGTTTGAGACTAGTCTGGGCTAGATAGGGAGTCCTAGGTCAGCCAGGGCTATGATATGAGGCTCTGTCTCAGAAACAAACAGATTCATTGGATGTGTTTAAAAGTCATTGTGGGTGGGGCATGGTGGCTTATGCCTTTAATCCCAGCGTTTGAGAGACAGAGGCAAGCTAATCTTTGAGTTTGAGGCTAGCCTGGTCTACATATGAATTTTCAGAACAGTTAGGGATACATAATAGAGAGATCTTGTCTCCAAAAAGAAAAGAAAGAAAAAGGAAAAACTAGTCTGGGCTCAGGAATGCAGTCCTCGATTGCCTTTGGAAGCCAAGGGTAGTGGAGCAAGCAGTTCTAAGGCACTGTGAGCCAGGTTTCTACCACTGGGGACGGGGAGACCTGGAGGCCAGTTTTACTTGCCCAAAGAGTCATCTAAACACCCCACTGAACTTCTTCTGGACACTGACATGGCACTTTTTAACAGAGGACATTGTTGTTTTAAGACAGAATCTCACTGTGTAGCCCCTCCTGGCCTGGAACTGGCTGGGTAGACCAGGCTGGCCTTGAACTCAGAGATCCACCTGCTTCTGCTGGGATTAAAGATGTGTGTCACCACATGTGGCCATGGCTTGTTTTTGGCATTTTAAAATATTTATTTTATGTGTATCAGTGTTTTGTCTACTTTTATGTATGTTTGTACATCACATGTGCCACACATGTGCCTGGTGCCTGGGAAGGCCAGAAGAGGGTGTCAGATCTCCTAGAACTGGAGTTACAGACAGTCTACAGCACCATGTGGGTGCCGGGAATTGAACTGGGAATGGAACTCAGGTCCTTTGTTAGGGCAGCTAGTGTTCTTTTTTTTTTTTTTTTTTTTTTTGAGACAGAGTTTCTCTGTGTAGCTTTGTGCCTTTCCTGGAACTCGCTTTGGAGACCAGGCTGGCCTCGAACTCACAGAGATCCGCCTGCCTCTGCCTCCCGAGTGCTGGGATTAAAGGAGTGCGCCACCACCGCCCGGCGTGTATGGATATTTTGCCTGCATGCACAGATATGTGCACCACATGCATGCCTGATGCCATGGATTCCCTGAAACTGGAATTACAGACAGTTGTGAGCTGCTATGTGGGTGCTGGGAATTGAACCTGGGTCCTCTAGAGGAGCAGCCAGTACTCTTAACTGCTGAGCCATTTCTCCAGCCCCATCATTTTTTTTTTTTTTTCCTGAAATAGAGTTTGTCTGTGTAGCTCTGGCTGTCCTGGAACTTGCTCTGTAGACCAGGCTGTTTTGGGTTTTGTTTGTTTGTTTGGTACAGGAACTCATGTAGTCCAGACTGGCTTTGAACTTGGCAATGTAGCTAAGGATGAATTTCAAAAACTTATCCTCCTGCCTACTTCCCAAGTGCTGGGATTACAGGTGTGCTCATTCAGTTGTGCTGCTGGGGCTGGAACTGAGAGCTGAAAGCGTGCTAGCAAAGGATGTCAGCTGAGCCTCAGCCCAGCAAAGTTTTCTTCATCAGAAGGTGCTTGTTGGCTTTCTCCTAAAGGCTGGGGGTCTTGAGAAAGGACTTGAGAGAGAGGTAGCCCTGGTTCTACACATCAGCAGCTGAGCTCTGTAAGCCCTGAGGTGAGCCTGCTGTGGTGCTTCATGGCAAGCCTGTGGTGCTGGCTTTCCCTGATGGGGATCTTGTCTGCAGGTTCTGGAGATGTGCATGAACTACTGCGGGGAGAAGTTCCACAATGAGGTGGGCAAGTTCCGCTTCCTGAACGAGTTGATCAAAATATTGTCCCCAAAGGTGAGTACGTGGACTTGGCATGCTCACTGTGTTGTACCTGTACCCCACTTTCAGACCTTGTCACCCTGCAGATGAAAGGCTGGCCTGGTCTTGGACAGAACCTGCCTGTGTGTCGGGAGCAGAGCCCTTCCTGCAAAAGCTGTCTCCCTGCCAACATTTGGAAGGGCAGTCAGGTTCAGAGCTAATCTCTGTCCCTCCAGTGTTAGCATTTCGGTTTTTCCGTGAAAACAGCATTACCTAGCCGGGCAGTAGCGGTGCAAGCCTTTAATCCCAGCACTCAGGGAAGACAGGCAGGTGGATCTCTGTGAGTTCGAGGACAGCCTGGTCTACATAGTGAGTTCCAGGACAGCCAGGGCTACACAGAGAAATCCTATCTTGAAAAACAAACAAAACAAAACAAAAAACAAAATAAAACAAAAAAACCCAAACAAACAAACAAACAAAAAACCCTCCAAAAAATAAAAACCCCAAAATGGCATCATTTTTTTGTGAGCTGTACGGCCTACAGGAGGTGAGAGACTGTAGCATGAGGCCCAGGTTTGTTTCCTGGCAGTGATAATGGAGTGATAAGCAGGTGTGACTATTTCACATGCCTCTTGCCTTGTCCCTTCACCTTTATTCCTAGCACTTGTATTAAGCTATGTCACCCACCTGCCACTGAGTGCATATGAGTTCTTTCCTGTATAGAACCTGTAGACAGAGTTTTCTTTGGGCCACCAGCTCACAAATAACAACATGGAGACTTACTATGAATTATGAAAGCTTGGCCTTAGCTTAGGCTTGTTCCTAACTAGTTCTTATAACTTAACCTATATCTTTTAATCTACATTCTTCTTCTTTTTTTTTTTTTTAATTTCTCACCCGCCCTGCCCCCTTCCCAGTCCTTCCTCCCCCCACCTTAATCTACATTCCTTTACATGGCTCAGTTGTTACCTTTACTCTGTACTGCCCATCCTGCTTCTTCCGTGTCTGACTGGTGACTCCCATCTTTTCTTTTTCCCAGAGATCTCTCTCTGCCCAGAAGTCCCGCCTATCTCTCCTGCCTTGCTATTGGCTGTTCAGTTTTTTATTACATCAGTCACAGCAATACATCTTCACAGTGTACAGATATCCCACAACAGGAACCAGCCACGGTTCTCTGGGACCTGTGTGCATCCTGCAGTTTAGCTGAGTTCAGACTCATCTGGTCTTTTTGTTTTGTTTTGTTTGGAGACAGGGTCTCTCTCTACAGCTCTGGCTGTCCTTGACCAGGCTGGCTTCAAAATCAGTGCTGGGATTAAAGGTATAAGCCCCTACTCCTGGCCTCTGTCTGGTTTTAAACATTCCCCACACCTTTCACATAAAGGGCTTAGTCCTGCCTACACTAGCTGTTTCAAGAGCCGATCACTAGCTTTGAATGTCTTCAAGGTACTAGACATTGCACAATGCCAGTCAGGAGTTTTTAGGGCTCCCTCCAGGTCCCGTAATTCATTAGAACCCCCACAGAAGACAGGAAATCATTGCATAATAGAAATGGGAATGACCCATGGGGAGAGCTTGGTGTGGGGAAAAGGCCTGCATACCCTCCTGGCACTTTGGTTCTGGAGTTTTTATTGTTGTGGTTTGTTTTTATG
>CABHPP010138617.1:13695-31636 GCA_902168425.1 Peromyscus attwateri | reverse complement strand
ACACACACACACACACACACACACACACACACACACACACACTTTTGTAATCTCCTGTGTGACCCGGGCTCATCTCAAACTTCTGGGTTCAACTAAGTCTGTAGGCATGCGCCACCACGCCCAGTGTGACTGCTGTGTCAACATAACTTTTTATTTTAAACATCACATTTATTTTTATGTGTGCATGTGGGAAGGGGAAGCCAATGCATGCCATGCTACCTGTATAAAGGTCATAGGACAACCTGCAAGAGTAGATTCTTTTATTCCATCATGTGTTGCATGGGGATTTAGCTCAGGCTGAGGCTTGCCAACAAGCACCTTTACGCCCTCTCCTGCAGTTTTTATTTGTTGCTTTTAGATTTACCTATTTTGTGTATATGAGTGTTTTTGCCTACAGATGTTTTTTGTTGTTTGGTTGGTTTTTGGTTTTCGAGACAGGGTTTCTCTGTGTTGCCCTGTAGACCAGGCTGTCCTTGAACTCAGAGATCTGCCTATCTCTGCCTCCCCAGTGCTGAGATTAAAGGCATACTCCACCACGCCCAGCAAATGATGGCATTGAGGAGATGGCTCAGCAGTTAAGAGCACTGGCTACTCTCGGAAAGGACCTGGGTTCAGTTCCCATAATCCACATGGTAGCTCTCTATAGTTAGCGTCTATAACTCTAGGTCTAAGGGATCTCACACTGTCTTCTGGCCTCTTTGGGAAACAGACACAAAGGTGGTCCACATACATACATACTCATTCACATAAACAGAAGTAAACAAATTTTTTTTTTAAAGACAAACTTAAATGATTGTGGAGAGGTTGGAATGTTGCAAGTCTAGAGACTAATTACAATTTATCTTGAGCTGCTTTTGGCCCCCTAAATAGACTTTCCTCTGTATCTGACCTAAAATCCATATGACTAACAGATAAAACCTTTTAGAATGTATTAACTTAACCCTAGTTTCCATCAACCAAAAAGCTAAGAATGCCATAGGACAGCATCTGAAATCTGTTGGGGAATACTATTGTAAGGTGTGTTACTTTTGTTTATGTTGCATTTGTTTAACCCTGTGAAGTTGTGTTACTGTGCCTGTCTAAAACACCCGATGGTCTAATAAAGAGCTGAATGACCAATGGTGAGGCAGAAGAAAGAATAGGCAAGGCTGGCAGGCAGAGAGAAGAAATAGAAGGAGAAATCTGGAAGAAAGAAGAAAGAGCAAGAGAGGAAGATGCTAGGGGTCAGCCACCCAGCTACATGGCCAGACACAGAGTAAGAAGGAAAGGAAAGGTATACAGGAATAGAGAGAGATAAAAGCCCCAGGCCAAAGATAGAGGGGATGATTTAAGTTAAGAAAAACTGGCAAGAAACGAGCCAAGCTAAGGCCAGGCATTTATAATTAAGAATAGCCTCTGTGTGTGATTTACTTGGGAGCTGGGTGGTGGGCCCCCAAAGGAGAAAAGACAACCAACAACAGAAACCTATGGCTGAGATGTCCCTGCTTTGTTATAATCCACCTATACTCAATGTTTCTACCAACGTATTTGTGACCGTGCTGCACCCTAACCACTAGACCGCCAGAGAAACTACCACCGATGGATTTGTAAAGTGCCTAGATGCATGACTTTCTCTTTGGCTACTATAAAAACTTCATCAAACTATTACCATGTTGGAACATGGAATCTAGGATGACCATAATCAATGTTCCCACACCATAGCCACTCATACTTGGCCTCATAATAAACTATTTCTTACCCTCTTTGAAGTGAGAGTTGTGTTTTTTTCTTGTATGACAACAAAGATCCTACTCTGAGGGGCTGGTGTCTCCACTGGCCCACTTGGTTTGCCTAAGATACTGTTGACTAGGGCTGTAGTTCAGTGGTAGAAGGTACCTAGCACACATGAGGCCTTAGGTTTATTCTCTAGTACTACCAAGATTAGACAGACAGTCAGACAGATAAATGGAATTGTTGGTGGCCCATGTGTGTGATCCCAGCACTCAGGAAGTAGATGGAGGCAGGATTTTTAAGACTAACCTCAGCTGCTTAGTAAGTGTGAGGCCATCCTGGATTAAATGAGATCCTGTCTCAGAAAAGGAAAGAAATTAAATAAATAAAAAGCTATATACAAAAAAAAAAAAAAAAAGCTATATGCAAACAGTTCTACATAGATCCCTGTGTAGCCAGTAGGGTGGATTACTTCATGACAGTACTCGTTTCACAAGCCTAAGGACCTGTGTTCCATCCCCAGAAGCCATGGCAGAAGGAGAGATGATAACTGAAAGTTATCATCTGACTTACAACATGTATATGCTCATGCATGCATGTGCGCGCGCACACACACGTGCGCACACATACACACACACACACACACACACACACACATACACACACACACACACTAAATAGAATGAAATTTAAATAAAAAAAGAGTTCCTTGGAACTTTAAGCATAAACTGTAAATTTTATTTAAAGGAAAAAGTCCTGTGAAATCTGTCTTGGTCACCACTGCACCCCTTGCAGGCAGTACAGAGCCTGGCTGACAAATAGGAAGCTTTTGAAACAAAACACATTTATAGCATTAACAATTGACTGAATAAATGAATAATTATTTCTAGGTAGCATATCACTGTGGGCTTTCTTTCTGTCCAGGTCCATGTCCCAGTTATCCTAATTTTCTAACTATTCTACAGTGAACATGGATTTCTTAGGGAGGAAATACAGAGAAAGCTTGGGGCGTGGCTCTGTGGTGGAGAATTTACCTGGTGTGCTTCTGACCCTGGGTCCCATAGGAAGCAAGGCAGGAAAGAAGGGAGAGATGGAGAAAGGAAGAGAGGGAAGGGAAGATTGGGAGGATGGGAGGAAAAAGCAAAGTAAGTGGAGAAAATAGGGCCTGGGCTAGGTTTGGTGGTACATGCCTGAAACCCCAGCACTTGGGAGTTACAAGCAGGAGGATCAAGGCCAGCCCTGGTTACAAGAGACCCTGTCTCAAAAACAAAGGTGAGGGGTGCGGGGGAGGCGTTGAGGTCACCTATAGCAGGAGGATCCCAAATCTGGTCCCTGAATAAGAATTACAGAGCTGCCCGGCAGTGGTGGCGCACGCCTTTAATCCCAGCACTCGGGAGGCAGAGGCAGGCGGATCCCTGTGAGTTCGAGGCCAGCCTGGGCTACCAAGTGAGTTCCAGGAAAGGCGCAAAGCTACACAGAGAAACTCTGTCTCAAAAAAAAAATAAAATAAAATAAAAATAAAAAAAGAAGTACAGAGCTCTGGGTAGGATGACTGGATTCCCAGAACCTCCTTGATCTGATGGCTGAGAGATATGAGACACTATCTGAGAAGCCCAGGGCTCCAGCAGCCTGCCCTTGCATTTCTGGGGGTCACAATACATTCCCTGCTGTGGTATGTTTGCTGGAGGAAGGAGAGAAGAATGTCCCAAAATAGCTTCGCAAGGACTCTGAATGATTCATAAAGAGCATTTCCCTTCCTGCAGAGGCAAGGCTTGGGTCTCCACTGTCTCTTTCAGGCTGCTGCTGTGGAGACTGCCTCTCTCCTACCCCCTGGATCCTTCAGACGCAAACCCCTTTCTCGAGAAACTGGCCTTTGCATTCTTGTATCAAAATGCATATTCTTTCCAGACGGGGATTAGCCCACCCCAATCCGTGGATGCCGAGGAAGCCAGGAACAGACAAGCACATTTAGATGTTTCCTTGACCTTGAGGCAGTTAACTCGGCAGAGCTATCATGGGGAGCCTCTCAGAGTTCTGGAATCAAAGAGGCGAGACCTTGGAGAGCTGTTGGAGCTGTACTCTTTCGTTCAGCTTTGGTCACCATAGTGACTTCATTCTGAAGCCGCAACCCTGCTGCTATTGCTTCATATTCATTCATAATAAGACCACCCCTGAGTTCTCCGCCCACTGGGGAAGCGAGTACCGGAGGCGATGGAAGACAGGAGACTAATGCAATGGGACCTTTAAACAGTGTGGGGCCAGGAGGATAAGGCGGTCCTCTACTGGGCAGAGGGGGAAAGGTCAGAGCTGGGAGGGAATTCACCTGCCTCTGGGTGCCCCAGCCCCTCCGTTTAGAGGAAAAGTGGACTGTTACAAGGCTTTCAGCTCTGGCACAGCCAGGTTTGAAGCAGAAGCCCTGAGTCCTGGCCTACTTCTCATTGCATTTGGTCACCATGGATGCACAGGACCCTGCAGATTGCCTGGCTCTTGGCCTTCTGTGCCAAGCTGGGCTCATACTTACCAGGATTATCACTGAAGTTGGTGGCAATCAGATCATAAGCCTTTCATTCATGGCCTAAACTAGAACTTCTGTAGCCAAAGACCCACACATCTGACACAAATTTGCAAGTGAATTAGCTCATTTAATTCTAAAAATGATAATGTTCTTTTAAAATGAGAAAACTAACTGTGTGTCACAGAAGGTCAAGATGCAGGTCATGATAGTCCAAGCCTGTAATCTCAACATTAGGGAGGTTTAGGAGGATTAAAAATTCAAGGTCATCCTCAGCTACTTAGGTGAAGGCAGATTCGGATACATGAGACCCTGTGTCAGAAGGAGGTGGATGTGAGGGCTGGAGAGATGGCTCAGTTTTTAAGAGCATAGTGCTGCCTTTCTAGAGGACCTGCGTTTGATTCCAGCACCCATTGTCAAGTGGCTCACAACTGCTTGTGATTCAAGGAGACCCAGATGCTTCTAACCTTCATGAGCACGCACACACACACACACACACACACACACACACACACACACACACTTAAAAAAGAAATCTTAAAATTTTAAATGAAAAGAAAACATATAAACTGAAGCATGACTCAGCAGTCAAAGCATTTTGCCTGTGAGAGTTTGGATCTCCAGAACCCACTTAAATGTCCACTTAAGGGCTCAGGGGGCAGAGACAAGGATTCCCCAGAGCAAGCTGGCTAGCTAAAGTATCTGTGAGCTCTGGGTTCAACTGAGAGACCCTGTCTTGATGAATAAGGTAGAAAGCAATCAATGAAGACTCCAGAGATCAACCTTGGGCCTCCATAGGCACATAATCACACATATCTGCACATGTGACCACATGTAAGAGAACACTCTGAGACACAGTCACAAAAAACAAAAACAAACAAACAAAACTCAAGATTTGGAGTCAGGAACAAATGGGAATCACAAATCTTCAACAGTATACACACACACACACACACACACACACACATGCAGACACACACACTTTGGGGGATAAAAAAGAAGTATTGTAAGGCTTTTTCACAATATGTTTTTTTCTTCCTGCCAGTCTTCTTATGTAGCCCAGGCTGGCCTCAAACTTGGCATCCTCTTGTCTTGCCTCTGCCTCCTGGGTGGTAGGATTACAGGCCAGTAGTGTTAGTTATTTAGCGGCGCTCTTACCCTGCAAGGAAATGTCACAAAACACGACAGAATCCACTAACAAGAGTTTTATTAAGATAAGAGAGAGAGACAGGTGTGCTCAGGCTTGCGGAAAGACACGTGCATAAGGAGGGAAGCCGGGAATATGGCGCCAGCTTATAAAGTCTGGGTCGCGCATGAGTACACAGGCTCATGTGGCTACTCCACGCATGCGCGTAGATCACATGCGCTGCGAGCTTTACACAACCATGCAAAGCCACGGGGTCCTGGTCACGCGAGACGTTTTGACCTGGAAATGGCTATTTTGACACGGAACTGGCTAGGCGGAAGTGTCTAGGTCCACTGGGCATGCCCAACCATGGGGGCATGTCCTGACTCTATCAAGTAGGCCTAGCCCAATGCTATTTTTGTTGTTGTTGTTATTGCTTTGTTTGTTTGTTTGTTCATTTGGTTTTTGAGAGAGTTATATCTCCCATAACCCAGGCTGGCCTTGAACTCTTGGTACTCCTTCCTCAGACTCCCACGTGCGTGATCACAATGGGCTGCAGTCCAGTCTTCACTAATGATGAGGTAGCTCGTTCATCCAGGCATCCAGACTTTGGATTCTCTAGGCTGGTTATTTCCTTGCTGTATGACACTACACAAGTTATTTAACTTTCCTGAGTCCAGCAGAACAAGCTGCCTAAGGCGACTGGGGAGATCACATAAAGATGTGTGTGTAAATCAGGATTGGGAAGTGGATTTAAAGTGGTTTCTATTATTGGAAGAGTTGAAAGTGGTTTCTTCCTGTAGCTGCAGGGGAGGGGGGTGACTGATCTGCATCCTACTCAGCCTACTGTCAGACCAAACCCACCCCAAGGTCTTCCTTTATGTCAGGACAGCCAGGAACAAACAGAACAACCGAGGGGGTGACAGACACATCTCAAGGAAAAAGAAGTTCAATGATTCTTTTTTAGAGGTTGATTTTATTTTATTTTTTAATTTAAAAGACTTCAGGGGTGGGGGGCCTGATCTGCCATAAGCAGAAGGTAACACTAGTGCCAGGAGAATACAAAAGGATACTTGTATCTCTTTTAGCCGCCAGCTAATTACAAATGAAAATTACAAGGAGACAGTATACCTACTGGATGGCTGTAGAACAACAGCAAAAAAAAAAAAAAAAAAAAGACACAATGGATGGGTTGACTGACTGCACCATTCAAATGAATGTTCTATGTAAATCCACTGAGACGGAAAGCAGTTGGGTGGGGGCCTAAGACCCGGAGAGATTTGGAGACAGTGAAGAGCAGCCTCTTTGGAGCCAGTCAACTCCTAGCTGCATCGCCAGCCACCTTCTTACTTTCTATTTTGAGACAGGGTCTGACTACGCTATCTAGGCAGGCCTTGAACTTGTGGTCTCCCAGCCCCAACTTTCAGAGTAGATATTGCCTACATCATCACATTATTCCTTGCCCATGTGGGCGATTTGTGAAACTTCTTCTTGCCATCTCCCCTTTATCTTTCTTATGGGATGGAGAGTAAATACCATTTCCCCTCACAGCAATGAAGCAGTCAATTCATCAGTTGCAGATAGACATGTCTATTTCCTCATAGAGCCAAGGACTAAATAGATAGTTTTGGCCCAAATCCCTGGGAATTTCCCAGACAACATTCTATATCTACCTGATTGATAGATGAGAAGTGAAATTGCTCATTGATGGGGCTGGAGGGAAGTCACGCTGCATGTAGAAGGTCCCTTGAGTCTCTTCATAGGTTCATGGTTTTCCCTCTGAGGAACTCCTCAGCAGTGGAGCCAGCAATCAAGGCGACACAGGGGGCTTGGGGACACCCACCTCCCAAGAGCTCACTACCAATCTGAAAGCCACCAGAGGAGGGGATTGTTACCGTCTAGAGGTCTTGATCAGGTTTGTTTTCTCTGCCAGCTAAAGAATTCAAAGGCAGGAAAAATCCCAAGCGTGACAGGTAACAGCAAGGGTGGGGGTGGGGAATCTCAAACACAGTAGACAGCAGCACATAGACTCAGCTGGTATTGTATCTTGTGTTGTTGAGTTTGGTTGTCTCTTGGAAGCCTGCTCTTTTCTGAAGGGAAACCGAGGGGGAATGGATTTGGGGAAGAGGGGGATGGGGCGGGGGGGCTGGGAGGAGTGGAAGGAGGGGAATCTGTGGTTGGGATGTATTGTATGAGAGAAGAATCTATTTTCTTTCTTTTTTGAGGGGGGGGCTCAAGACAGGGTTTCTTTGTGTAGCCTTGGCCGTTCTGGAACTAGCTCTGTAGACCAAGCTGGCTTCAAATTAACAGAGATCTGCCTGCCTCCGCCTCCCAAGTGTTGGGCTTAAAGACATGTACTACCACCACCCATGGGCAGAATCTATTTTCAATAAAAAAAATAAAATAAAATAAAAACAAAGAGAAAAAAATTAAAAAGGCTTTTTATTGGGGGTGAGGAAATACACATATACAGCGAACACATGGAGAGAAAGACTGTCTGTCTACAAAGTAGGGGCACTCCAGAAGCTGAAATCCTGCCTCTCCTTGAGGTCTGGGTATTTTAAAGTCTTTGAAGGGTCTTCCTCCCCTAATTTTGGGTTTGAAGAAAGACAGGATGGCTGACTGGCCTGCAGCTGTAGTGTAAATATGCCCTGGTCTGGCTTTGAACTTGCTAAGCCAGTTCATTGGCAGGGGACCCTACTTGTAGGAGAAAAAGGCCACAAGGCCTGTGTTTTAAACTTCCAGGCTTTTGCCTCAGATCAGGAAGGTGGGAAAAGGCAGCTGTCTTGGAAGTTCACCGTCTTAGTTACTTACCTAGTCGTGGCCCTCTCCATGTCTGTCTGCCTATTAGGGAATCAGTCTAACTCCTACCCGCTCAGTATGGCTGAGCTTAAGTCAGCTAGCTGCCCAGGATCTGAGTCAGACTGAGGTGGACAAAAAGAGGATCACTGCACTGGAGACCTGCACTGGTCCTGGTTCGGCGCTACCAGCCAACTCTGTATCTTACTTGGAACCCATCTTTTTTTTTTTTTTTTTTTTTTGCTTTGGTTTTTCTGTCTGTGAAGTGAGGCATATGGATGTTCTGAGATGCCTGAAGCATTCTAACACCCATATCCCTACCATAGTGGGTATCACTTATTGATGCTGTAGCCAGCCTCAGCGTCCCTTTGAACTCATAGTTCTCATAGTCTACCACCAACAGACCCAAAGTAGTACTTACAAAGTAGCATCTTCTAGCCATGTGTCTGAATTGGTTTGTTTCTAAGGCCTACTCAACTCTGTTCTGGGTTACTTCTGAACCTCTAGGCTTGTAATCAGAATAGAAATGGGAGCTATAAGAACATGAACATGGGGGCTGGAGAGATGGCCCTCTTCTGTCATGCAGGCATACATGCAAATAGAGCACTCATATACATAAATAAATAAATTTTTTTAAAAAATGAGCACTAGCCAGGCCTGGTGGCACCAACCTGTAATGCCAGCTATTAGGGAGCCTAAAGCCAAAAATCATAGTTCAAATCCTGTCCAGGCTACATGACTTCAAAACCAACCTGGACTACATGAGTAGTCCTTGCCCCATAAGAACAGATTCCTGATTTCAATTCTCAATGTGGTGGAGTAATCTTTTTGTATACTGTGAAGATGTGTCAGTCTGATTGGTTTAATAAAAAGCTGAATGGCCAATAGCTAGACAGGATTTCTGGGTAGAGAGGATGCTGGGAAGAAGGAGGCAGAGATGCAGGAGACTCAGAGCAAGCAGAGTGAGCAGTATAGAGATGAATGAGGGAATAAAGCCACAGGGCAGAAAGTAAATTAACAGAAATGGGTTAATTTAAACTATAAGAGCTAGTCAGAAACAAGCCTAAGCTAAGGCCAAGCTTTTGTAATAAGAAGTCTCCATGTCTTTATTTGGGAGCTGGCTGGTGGGTCAGAGAAAGACTCATACCTCAGAACCCAAGTTACAAAAGAAAAAAAAAAAAGAGGTGTAGTGACAGGGCTTTTACCAGCATGAGGAAGGCAGAGAAAGATGGATCCTACAACTTTGCTAGCCATCCACTCTAGACTATTTGGTGATTTCTAGGCCACTGAGGGACTCTCTCATAAATAAACAAATAAATAAATAAATAAATAAATGGCTCTCGAGGAGTGACAAAGATACCTGAGCTTGTCCTCTGGCCTTCACACATGTGCATATGCCCACACAGAAGAGAAAGAGAGAAAGAGAGAGAGAGAGAGAGAGAGAGAGAGAGAGAGAGAGAGCGCACTGGGGATACGGCCCAGTGATAGAAGATTTGCCTAGCATGTGAAAGCTCTAAATTCAATCTCTAGTTATGCAACCCCACCCCCACCCCATGTGTACATGCACACACACACACACACACAGAGAGAGAGAGAGAGAGAGAGAGAGAGAGAGAGAGAGAGAGAGCGAGAGAGCCAGGTGTGAAGGCACATGCCTGTAATCGCATGCTCATAATCCAAAATAGAGATAGGAGGAACAAGAGTTCACAGCCAGCCTTTGTCTACATAGCAAGTTTGAGGTTAGCCTGGGCTACATAAGTTCCTGTCTCAAAAAAAAAAAAAAAACAAAACAAAACACAAAAACCCCACAAACCCCTCAAAATAAGAGAAAAAGTCAAGGGCTAGAGAAATAGCTCACCAGAGTATGAGAGGGGGCACAATAAAAAAAAAAAAACCTACCAGCAGGGTTTTTATTGTAGACATGAGAGAGAGACAGAGACAGACAGAGACAGAGAATGGCCAGAGGCATCTGGAAGAGTCCAGAGCAGAGAGGGAAAGAGAAACAGCCTGGACATGGACAGGGCTATCCGTAAGAGAAAGGAGAGTAGCCATAGATAGAGAACAGAAAAAGCATAGTGAGAATAGCCAGAGCAGGGGTGGAGTGAGGGGGTGGGGGGGTTGAGGGGGTGAGGGGGGTGAGAGGGGAATCTTGCCATTATAATGAAAGCAAATTGCTATCTGGGGGGAGAGAAGCCTGGTAAGGTGAGAAGGGCTAGGATGCTCGTGTGGACTTGAAAATGTATAACAGGTATTTGTGATACTGAGGGAGCCTGGAGGCCAAGCAAGAGCTTTGATGTGCCGATAGGTGCCACAGGTCGCCATATGTCCCTTCTGCCACAGGGAAGGGAAATGACTCCTCGGCAGATGAGAACAGGTTTCACAAGTTCCTGAGGAAGGCTGGCTTTTATGTAACCACCAGAAATCCTCCTATAATCCAGGCTAGGTTCATTTCTGGTTATATGGACTGTTTTTTTGGAGTTTGAGGAATTGGAGTTTCCTCTGGACCTGACAACCAGTTAAGAGAGAGCACTGCTCTTGCAGAAGATGAGAGTTTGATTCCTAGCTCTCAGGGAGGAGGGGGGCTGAGGCAGAGCTTCCAATGGAACAAGAGGGAGAGAAGGAGGAAGCAAGGAAGGAAGGGTTTGAACCCCAGGAGTGCCCCTTGTTGTCACATCCGGCCTGAAATCCCAGCGTGTGGCAGGTGGAGGCAGGAGAATCAGGAGTCAAGGTCATCCCTGGCCAGCCTGAGCTACAGGAGACCCTGTGCCAACACAAAACCAAACTCAAACAAACCAGCTCTAGGGAGGAGAGGAAAGAGGACTGAGCAGAGAGGGAAAAGTTGAATTTCTCTGTAGTTGTAAGAAAGGTCCCTGGGGAGCCTATGCTGACTTTTCTCCAATCGAAGAGCCTCTCTCTCATGCACCGGCATGTCAACTCTGTCCAGTGAGGAAGAAATCCTGCAGAGGGGCTCAGCTGAGCTGCCCTCCACAGTGATTCCAGCCGATGATGCTGGAGGAACAAGCGTCAGCCCAGGAGCAGTAAGGCAGCTGCACTCCCCCAATCTACTGCTGAGGCCAACACTGCTGGTCAGTTATAGCATTGTCCCTCCCAGCCAAGTAGGGCTCACAGTTATCCTCAAGACTGTTCTGGTTGCTTTTAGAAACACTTGATATGTAGTCCAGGCTGGCCTCAAACTCGTGATCAGTGTACAGTCACAGGCATGATACCCCGTGTCCAGCAGGATACCTCACAGTACACAGAGCAGCGCTGTGCTTCCCAAATGTCCACAGTGTCAGGGCAGAGAACGCCTGGGTAGAGCCCATAATGGGGATCTGCAAGTCCCAGGCTTCAGTCTGACCATCATGGAGAGATGAAAGGCAGCCGGAACATGTGAACCATTTTACTCGTTTCCTCGAGGCCTTTAGGCAGACACTGAAAATTCTCAATCAAATCAGCAGCAGGGTGGCTGTGTGGGAAGAATAGGCTGGAAAGATGCTACTAGATCTGAGACGCATTTGGAGAGGCTCCTGGTGGATGCAGCCTTGGGATTTGAGAGCTGTGGGGCAGCTGTGGGGCTTGGTGGTCAGCTGTGGGGGAACCCAGGGAAGATCTAAGGAAGCACTCGCCACAGCTATGACTGAATGCCTCTGTGGAGTTAGCTGCTTAATGTCTTTCTTCCCCTCGCCTAGACTGTAAATTCTGAAAGGACAGACAGCTGCCCTGCTTCACAGCCCTGCTTCTGGCTGGCTTCATTCAGTGCCTAAAGCCACAACACTTTGTAGTGTATGAATGGCTTGAGATTGGGATGGTGCACTTCGATTTTGCACTGATACGCAAACCAGAGGGGAGAGCCAGGCACTGTGGTGAGTGTCTAGAAACCCAGCACTTGAGAGGAGGAAGATAGAGGGTCTGGAGCTCAAGGTTATCAGGTTGGTGCATGCTTGTGATTCTAGCAATCCACTTGGAAGGCTGAGGCAGGAGGGTTTTAAGTTTTAGGCTAGCCTGGGATGCATGAGACCTTGTTTCAAAACAAGTAGCAAAACAAAAACAAAAAAAACAGGTACCTGCAAGAGGCAGCTTCGCAAAATAGAAAGAGTGGTAGCCACCAGTAGCTGATTGTACAGTAACATGAATGTACCTAATACCACTGAATTGTACACTTCAAAATGGTTAAAATGAGACAGGCCGGTGGATCCCAATTACTAGGGACTGATTCAGAAGGATATAAAGTTCAAGGCCTGCCTGGAATACAGCGTGAGTCCAAAGCTAACCTGGGCAACTTGGTGAGATCCCGTCTCAAAATAAAAAGCTAGGGATTGGAGAGATGGCTCAGTGAGTAGGCAGCTGCTCTTCAAGCGTGAGGACCTGAGTTAGAATTGGAGTTGGAATTCCCAGAACTCAAGTGAAACCAGGCGAAGGGGAGATGGGAAGCAGATGGAATAGCATAGAAGCTATGGTCCCTCCTGAATGCTTAAGGGAAGTTCCTTGTCTGTGTATCCTGCATAATGGGCGTTAACAGCTTAGATGCAAGATTGTAAAACATCGGTAGCGAAGTACTCCCATTGTGCTGTAAGCCTGTATTTAAGACCTCCTCCCTCCTTCAATAAATGGCATTCAGCATTTAAAAAAAAAAAAAAAAAAAAAAAGAAGCTGTGGTCTAGAGCCAGCTGGTGTAGCATACACAGCCCAGCACCATAAACAAGTGACACTCCACCTCAACAAGGTAGAACACGGGAAATGATTCTCAAAAGTCCTCTCTCTCACACATACACAGAGAAATGAAGTGAAAAGAAGGTTGGAGAGTACTTTTGGCAGAGCACAGGGCTAGCATTCACAAGGCCCTGGGTTCAGTCCCTGGTACCACGTGTCTCAGGGGTTCTACTGCTGGGAAGAGATACCATGACCACAGCAACTCTTTATATTTTATTTTATTTTTATTTTTATTTTATGTGCATTGGTGTGAAGGTGTCAGATCTCCTGGAACTGGAGTTACAGACAGTTGTGAGCTGCTGTGTCAGCGCTGGGAATTGAACCTGGGTCCTCCGAAAGAGCAGTCAATGCTCTTAACTGCTGAGGCATCTCTCCAGCCCCATGGCAACTCTTATGAAGGAAACATTTCATTGGGGTGGTTCGCTTACAGTTCAGATGTTCAGTCCATTATCATCATGGCAAGGAGCATGTCGACATGAAGGCAGACGTGGTGCTGGAGCTGGAACTGAGAATCCTACATCTTGAAGGCAACAGGAAATGGACTGAGACACTGGGTGGTATCCTGAGCCTAGGAAACCTCAAAACCCGCCCCCACAGTGACACACTTCCTCCAATAAGACCAAACCCACTCCAACAAAGCCACACCCCGAATAGTGCCACTCCCTATGAGATTATGAGGCCAACTTACATTCACACTACCACACCATGCAAAAAGAAAAGGTTAAAATGCTAAATTTTGAGCCAGGCATTGGTGGCGCACGCCTTTAATCCCAGCACTCGGGAGGCAGAGCCAGGTGGATCTCTGTGAGTTCAAGGCCAGCCTGGGCTACCAAGTGAGCTCCAGGAAAGGCGCAAAGCTACACAGAGAAACCCTGTCTCGAAAAAAAAAAAAATGCTAAATTTTATATCACATCCACTTTGCCACGGTACAAATAAGATGAAATGAGATTAGTTGACAAAGCTTCTTAGCACAGAGTCAAATGATCATCATTATCAATTTTCCTGGGGCTGTGTTCAGTGGGAGGACACTCTAGTGTAGGGCCCCGGCTCCCCATATTTGAGTAAACTGTTTGCCTGCTTGCCGACCTTGACCACATGTCCTCCCTATGTTAATTCCCTGCCGGTATCCACCCTCCTGAACGCTTAAGGGAAGTTCCTTGTTTGTGTATCCTGCATATTGGGCGTTAACAGCTTAGATGCAAGAATGTGGTGCATTCAGTAGCAAACTTCTGCCCTCTGGGGATCCTCCATTGTGCTGTAAGACTATTTAAGGTTTCCTCCCTCTTTCAATAAACTGCATTCGGCTTTCTGCTGAGGCGAGTGACCTGCTGTCTTTGTCTCTGTTTTTCGATCCACAGCCCCTCGCTTGGACATGGTGAAAGGGTGGTGGTAGCGCGGGCGTTATCGCTACACTCTAGAAGTGTCTAGTCAGGAAAAACCAAGAACTAATGGAGCAGCAGAAGCAAGCGGGGTTGCACGTGGAGGCGGCATGGGGAGCTCCTGGGGGCCGGAAACCATCTGCCTAGAAACATCTACCCAGCTTGTATACTCCATCCACCCACCTGGCTGAGCCGTAACAGCAGGCCTGAGGACCTGCCCTTTGTTTAACACAGGGTGGGGGCGGGGAGATCGCTGAGGTATTTGCAGTTGGTATCTTACTATTGACCTATTCCGCAGCTGCTAAACCACGGCTGTGCTTTGTTTGAACCCTGCAGGGCAGACAGAAAGAAGAAAAAAAAAAATCAGTGAGCCAGGGCTCAGGCCTTAATTAGTGTTTTCTTCCTGTGACAAAAGAGCCCCAGCCCCTGAGCTCAGAGGCGTCTATGTTGCATATCGCCTCTGTACATTCTGAACATGTTTGATTTTACAAGAATGACCTTTACGAGTCCCTTAGCCCAACCTGTTCATTTCACAACAAAGCCAACACACAACTGGCTGAGCGCCAGTCCTGTGACTGGGGTAGGTTACTTAACCTGGGAAGCTTCCATCCCCCAGCAAAAATAAGGTCCCTCTTAGGGAACTTATGGTGAATGAGGGCCCATGAGGTTCTGGTTTGTTTGTTTTTTTGAGACAGGATGTCACTGTCCCTTACAAGGAGCCCAGCCCTGAAGTTTCAACAGGAACTTGGGCTGGCGGTTCCTCAGATCACCTGTCCACGCCACCCGGACACTGACCCTTCACTGAAGCTGGTCTGTGTGCATTTGGGTAACAGGCACCTAGAAGCTGCTTCTGCTCTAAAGCTCTAACTTCTCACCTGGGCACAAGAGGTAACAAAAAGCAGGGGTAAAGCCTGTCTCCTCTTACGTCCATCTCTCTTACTTTTGGATCTATCACCCGCTTAGTTAGACGTGGACACCATAATTATTGTAAGAATGTCTAAAAGTCGGAAACGCCTAACTACCTCATCTTCAAGGCTGAGAGTGCACCGGTGAAAGTATCCCCACCAAGGCATCTTCCTGTCAGGGTCTACAATGCCAGGTCCAGACCCCTAAAAGGATCCTGAAGGTTTCCAGGCATTATCCTAAGCCAGCAGTCAGCTTGGATTCTAGCATCCCCAGACTTTCCCACAAGTTCTGCCTCCTAAGCAGGAAGGATCCAGCTGTGGGAATGGACTGGTCCCTTTCAACAATAAGTACTTCTTCAATCTTATTGCAGAAACAGAACCGAGACAGTATCAACCAGATCACACATCAAGACCGCTTAATTCCCTCCACAGCTCTGGGAACATCAAGGAACAATATAAGAATAGGGTGAGCCGGGTGGTGGTGGCGCATACCTTTAATCCCAGCACTCGGGAGGCAGAGCCAGGAGAATCTCTGTGAGTTCGAGGTCAGCCTGGTCTATAGAGTGAGATCCAGGACAGGCACCAAAACTACACAGAGAAACCCTGTCTCGAAAAAACAAAACAAAACAAAACAAACAAACAAAAAAGAATAGGATGGCATTACAATTTGGCATAATTAAAAAAAAATAAGAGTAGCCAGTCACGACGGTGCAAATCTTTAATCTAGCACTCAGGGTGCAGAGGCAGGTGGATCCCTGTGCGTTTGAGGCCATCTCTCCAGTCCCAAGATATGGCCTTCCCCATTTGAGCCTCTATGATTAGCTAGCTGCTCAAGGTCTTCACAAGACTAGAACCATCAACATACTGTTGTGGAAGATGGAGGGACTGAGGAGGGCCTAAACTTGCTTGAGGATCTGTGGGTGGTTAATGGTGGTTGGGGGAGGGAGAGTCATTTTGCTCAGTCGCTAGCCACTGGTAAGGTGTCCATGTTCCTGTAAGCAACCCAGTGAAACTCACCGGATCACATACACCAGAAAAGACATGAACGTAGAAGGAGGGGTAGTTATGAAGAGGAAGGGATCAGCAGTGAGCAGTGGGAAGGAACACTAAAGGGTAATCAATGAATATGATCAAAATGCAACATTGGGTCGGTGAGTTCACAGGTAAAGGCACTTGCCACCAAGCCTGACGACCTGAGTTCCATCATTCCCTGGGCCCATGTGAATAGAAAACCAGCTCCTGAATGTTGTCTTCTCACTTCCATGTGCAGGCACACCCAGATAAAAACGTACAGTTAAATCAGGTGTGGTGGCCCACACCTTTAGTCACAGCATTCAGGAGGCAGAGGCAGGCAGATTTCTATGAATTCAAGGCCAGCCAGATAATGAGTTCTGGGCTAGCCCAGTCTATACAATGAGACCCTGTCTCAAAAAAAAAAAAGAAAGAAAGAAAACAACAACAACAAAAAAGGAACATCTCCATACAAAGCAATTAGAAATATTTTAAATACATATATTGAAATAACAAATTGAAACCCAGTATTATGTGTAATTAATAAATTAATGAAGACTTTTTTGAGAGATTGAACTCACTATGTAGACCAGATTCATTTGTCTCTACCTCCCAAGAACTGGGATTAAAGACATGGGATACCTTGCCTGGCTAATGAAAACATTTTTAAAACAATTTATTTTATTTGTGTGTATACATGTGCATGCGTGCGTGCGTGCGTGCGTGTATGTGTGTGTGTGTGTGTGTGTGTGTGTGTGTGTGTGTGTGTGTGCTGAATCTGGTCCTCTGGAAGAACAGCAAGCTCTCTTAACTGCTGAGCCTCTGTAGTCCCTAAAAAACATTTAAAGGAAATGTACACCCCTTGCCTCCCGCCCCAGTGTTCTCCTGTATAAGCATAAAGCCCATGCCAACATCACAAAGATGAGCTTGGGGGTCACTAAAGCCCTTCATCTGTATTTCCCAATGAAGTCCCATTGCTTACGTCTCCATTGCTTAAGTCTCCTCTCTCTGCTTTTCACCACCCCCTCCCCCGCCCCCTCTCAGGTTGGCCTGGTCATGCCTGTATATTTGAGGTTGACCTTGAACTTCTGATCCTCCGTTTCCTCAGTGCCACTGCTCCTCATTTCTGTGGTGCTGGAGACCAAATCCGGCCCTTCATGCTCACTAGGCCAGCGCTCCACTGGCTGGGCTTTAGTTACTCATCTCTAACTGGCATGTGAGGTACAGTGGCCAAGATGAGTCTGTTGTAAGTCCCAGAGCTGGGCTTTGGCCTTAAAATTCCAGTAACATTTCTTGGTTTTGTGTCCTTCCCCCCACCCTACCCCACCTCACTAGAAAGAAGCTTGGGCCCACTCTGCCCAGTAGATAGGCCTGTGGCAAACACATTGTTGCCATATAATGAATGAATGTTTGGAGAGTCAGTGGGAGTCTAGAGTCACTCTGGGGTGTGACCAAATCAGTTTCCTGCCGATTGCCATGCAGCTTCCCCTGTTAGACGCTCTAGGCAAGGGGCTGCAATAACTATTGGGAATCCACCAGCCTAAGAGAGGGTTTGAGACTGTATAAACCAAGGACGAGTTCATATTCCCAAGGCCGACAGAATAGGAAATAAATAAAGCTTTTTGTTGTAATAACATATTTACTAGAATCAATGCTGGTAACCGAAGAGAAGCCCTGGGTTCTAGAGAAAACCAACTTCCCCAAGTTATCTTCCAACTGCCACTTGGGTGCTGTGGTTCATGTGTGCATGTACACAAGCGTACATATACATAATAAATGTAAAAAAAAA
>CABHPP010138617.1:0-13595 GCA_902168425.1 Peromyscus attwateri | reverse complement strand
AAAAAAAAATAGAGTGAAAAGAAGCCATCCAATGGTGAAGAAATGCCAGCTGACACTGGCCGCAGTGAAGGAGAACTTAAGAGCCTGCAACCCAGTCCCTGTCTACAGGAACCTCTGTTCTTCTAAGGGACTAGCATTCAACATTGCCAACCAATGCTGTGAGGATACACAGACCCAATGTTGGCAATTCTTATGATCTTTCTTTCCAGAAAAGCCATGCTGGCTCCAGAAAAGCCACAGTACTCAATAGGAGGCCAGAGGACGGCTTGTTAGAGTTGGTTCTCTCCCTATACAACATAGGTTCTGGGCTCCAACTCAGGTAGTCAGGCTTGGCCGCAAATGTGTTTACCTGCTGAGTCACCTTACCAGGCCCCTCTTGATATTTTTAAAGTCAGGTCTCAAAATATATATAACCTAGCTTGGCAAGGAACTCACTATTTCTTTTTTCTTTATTTTTTTGTTGTTTCCTCTTTGTCTTTACGTAGCCCAGGCTGGCCTCAAACTCATTATGGAGTCAAGGCTTTGACCTTCTGATCCTCCTCCCTCCACCTCCCAAATGCTTTCTTATGTATTTGTTTTGCTGTTGTTTTTGAGGAAGGGTCAGCGCAGGCTGACCATGTACTTGCTAAATAGTCAAAGCTGGCCTTGAACTCTGATCCTCTTGCTTCTTTCTCCAGAGAGCTGGGATTTCCGGTGTGCACCGACCATGCCCAGTCTTATTTGTTTTGTTGTTGTTGTTTGGATTTGTGTTTTTGTTTGTTAGAGTTTGTTTGTTTTTATACTTCATGTGTATGAGTCTTTTGCCTGCATGTATGCTGTGCACAGGCATGCAGTGCCCTTGAAGGCCAGAAAAGGGGAAAGGGGTCAGATCCCCCTTGGAACTGGAGTTACTGACTTGTTAGCAGCCATGTGGGTTCTGGGAATCAATCTCAGCCCTCTGGAAGAACAGTCAGTGTTCTTTACCACAGAGCCATGTCCCCAGCCCTTATTCCTATTTTTTTGTTTGTTTGAGACAGGGTCCCCTGCTGATCTGAAACCTATTACATAGCTGAGGTTGGCTTTGAACAGACCTGTGTGCCACACCCAGCTTATTTTCTTAAAACATTGTAGCCCAGGCTGGGCTGAGGTTCACTATGTAGCCCAAGCTGTGCTTTAACTTCTCAAGTGCATGGGTTTACAAATGTACCCCTTCTCCCAGTTCTCAAACTGACCTTTCTTCCCCTTCTCCCAGTTCTCAAACTGACCTTTCTTCCTTTGCTTTTTTTTTTCTATTCCTTTAAAAATAGTATGATACTTGTGTGTATGATGCATGTGTGTACGTAAGTCAGAAAAGAACTCTACGTAATGCAACTTCTATCTATATGGGTTCTGGGGCTCATCAAGATTGTGCAAGCACTTTACCCAAAGAACCTGTGAGGTCCAACAGAGACTCCAATCCCCCAAACTCCAAAAGGCAGTCCAAATATCCAGGAATGGGCTCAACCTGGACTTTAGGGGGATTTCTGCTGTTTAGATCAAAGCCAGCATTCCTCAAGAACTTGTGAAGCCAGTTCCCCTCTACCAAAAAGAGTCATTTCTCTTACCACTGGCAGAAGGGACAAATGGCTCCAGGTTCCAATATCACAAGTACCTGTTACACATTTCAAAATCTATGCTGGCATCCTAGCCCTTGTCATCTCCTCCCCTGCCCTAAACTCCATCCAGCTCATGGACTTCCCTCCCCACAGCTTATAATTCTTTCTCCTTATAGCCCTGTTTTTTCAGCTATATCCTCTCTATCTATCTCCCTGTCCCTCCCTGTCTCTTCCACCCCACCTGTCTCTCTGTCCTGCTCATGTCTAGGTCCAGTCTGCTGGCCATGTTCAGCTTATTACTTTCTCTCTCTGCTCTACACTCTTTCAGATACCTCTGACTCTTCTCTCTCTCATATCTACAATATAAACCTTCCCCTTAACCATATCATGGAGCAGTCATGGCATCAGTTTATACAGAACCATCTTGCCAGCCTATCTCTGTTGTAGAATATTATTTTAAGGTGTATTACTTTTGTTTATGTTGCATTTGTTTAACTCTGTGAAGCTGTGTTACTATGCCTGTCTAAAACACCTGATGGTCAATTAAAGAGCTGAATGGCCAATAGTGGGGCAGGAGAAAGAAATAGGTGGGGCTGGCAGGCAGAGAGAATAAATAGAAGGAGAAATCTGGGCCAGAGAATGTTAGAATCCTGCCCTCACTCCTGCACGTGTGCAGCTTGGAGTCTTGCATCTTATGTCATCAAAGGGGCACTGATGACTATGTACATGCGGTGTGGTCACACGATCTGTACCTTAAAAGCCGGATGCAGACCCCATCCTCTCTCTCTGCCCCCCCCCTCTGCTCTGCTCTGCTCCCCTCTTCCCCTACCCCACCATCTTTCTCTCTCACCAGGCCTGGTCCCCTCCCCCTCCCCTTTTTTCCTCCTAATAAAGCTCTGAAAACTAACACTGGGTTCTGTCGTGACACTGACCTTTCCACATGGTAACCAGCGCCACCACCAGTACCATTTATCATCCTTTCAGAGAAGAGGTAGCCAGAGAAGGAGGAGGACTCCAGGGGAGAGCTACCCAGTTACACAGCAAGTCACTGAGTAAGAGTAAGATTTACAGAAGTAGAGCCTGGCAGTGATGGTGCACGCCTTTAATCCCAGCACTCGGGAGGCAGAGGCAGGTGTGAGTTTGAGGCCAGCCTGGGCTACAGAGTGAGTTCCAGGAAAGGTGCAAAGCTACACAGAGAAACCCTGTCTTGAAAAACCAAAAAAGAAAAGAGAAAAGAAAAAAGAAAAAGAGAAAGATTTACAGAAGTAAGAGAACGGGAAATAACAACAAAACCCAAAAGAGTTGAGGCTGGGGGAATGTAGGACATTTGGCAAGTGCTGGCCTAGCTTGGGATGAAAGCCTGTGTTTGATGCCCAGCAGCGCACTTAAACCAGGCATGGTGGCACACACCTGTATTCTCAGAACTTGGGAGAACGAGGCCTGGGGTACATGAGACCCTATCTGGAGAGCAAAAGGGAGAGAGAGAACAAGAGAGACCCTAGTTTAGTCCCGCATGCCAATAATTTCAGCAGTCAGGAGGCGGGGGCAGGAAAAGCATGAGGCTAAGGCCAGCCTGGGTTATGGAAGGAAGTTCCAGGCCAGCCTGAATTGTGAGACTTTGTTTCAGTAGAAAAAACAAAACAAAACAAAACAAAAAAACAAAACGGTGATGTTGAAGAGACTTGAACTGGCTGGAGCTCCTGGAGCTTGGGGAGGGGGGCGGCGGCACTGGAGTTGCTATCTCCAGAACTTTGCAGGGGAAGGGTCCAGAGAGCATTACTGTGAGGTAAACGTTATTTTGGGCAGAAAGCCTTTGAATTCCTGGGGACTGAACCAAGGGCCTTGTGCAGAGGGGGTTTTGTTTGTTAATTTGTTTTTGAGACAGGGTCTCATTAGGCATCCTTGGCTGGCCTGGGACTTCCTATGTAGACCAGACTGCTTGGAACTCACAGAGGTCCAACCGCTTCTGTCTCTGTGTGAGCCACCATGCCCCGAAAGCTTGGTGCAACGTAAGCAAAAGCATTCTATCACCAAGCTACTGAGCTACATCCTGGCCTGAGTTCCTGAAATCATGCATTGTCTGAAAGCAGAGCCATCCCTCCAAATCGTAATGTCCCAAAGCTCTTCCCAAGAGCAACCAGAGAAAATTGGCTTCCATCTCTGGAGACTGGAACTCATCACATTCAGACAGATATTGTCACAAAATTATCTTCCCTATCTAGTCGGTGAAGGGCCCATTCCTGTTCCTCTAAGTCAGAGGTTCTCAACCTGTGGGTCTGGACCCCCTGGGGAGGTAAAATGACTGTTTTACCGGGGTTGAATACCAGATATCCTGCATATCAGATATTTACATTCCAATTCATAACAGTAGCAAAATTACAGTTATGAAGTAACATTGAAAATAATTGTAAGGTTGGGGGTCACCACAACACAAGGAGCTGTATTAAAAGGTCGTGCATTAGGAAGGTTGAGAACCACTGCTAAAGTGCTCTTGGCCTTGACCCCTAGCCTCTATGAGGAGGATATTCTATAGGCCCTGAGCTCTAATTAAGTCTATCATTTTTCTCTTTTGAGGTAAGGATTGAACCCAGGACCTCATGGATATTAGACAAACTCCACCACTGAGCTACATCTCAACCCCCTAGCTACTCTCCGTCTTTCTCTTTAAGATTTATTTCTATCTTAAGTACATGAGTGTTTTTTCTGAATGTGTATGTGTATTTCATATACACACAGGTGCCTTTGGAGGCTAGAAGAGGGCATGCGCTGGAACTGGGGTGGTAGACAGTTGTGAGCCTCCATGTATGACGTGCTGGGAACTGAACGTGGGTCCTCTGCAAGAGCAGCTGCTCTTACCAGTTCTCTTAACCCATCTCTCCAGCTCGCTAGCTACCCTCTTGACTCATATTTTTCTGTGAACTTCTGCGGGCACCAGGTTAAACTTGTTTTGTTTGTTTGTTTCTCCTGCCAATCTGTCTTTTGTCAGTTAAATTTGCAGGACCCAAAACACTAAGCCTAAGAGGGTAGAGGCAGACGGTGGTGGCACACACCTTTAATCCCACACAGGAGGCAGAGGCAGGTGAATCTATGAGTTCAAGGCCAGCCTGGTCTACAGAGCGAGTTCCAGGACAGTCACGGTTATACAGAGAAATCATGTCTTGGGAAAAAAAAAAAAAAAAAAAACAGAGTTGGGGAGGAGAGAGAGAGAGTAGAGACGTAGACTGGAGAGATGGTTGAGCAGCTAGAGCTCTTGTTGCTATGGCAGAGGCCCTGGGTTCAATTTCCAGCACCCACATGGTGGCCCACAACCATCCACAACTCCAGTTCCAGAGGCTCATAGACATACATGTGGTATACATTAGACAAAATGCTCATAAAAAATAAAAATAAGTAGAAAGAATGTAAAGGCAATTTTTCCCCCTTTCAACTATATGAACAAAAACATCCCCTTCTCAGAGAAGTTTCCATGGCTGAGACCAGGCTGGCCTCTAACTCAGAGATCTGCACACCTCTGTCTCCTGAGTACTGGGATTACAGGTGTGAGCCACAATGTCCAGACCATGTTGGGGGCTCGAAAGATGGCTGAACAGGCAGAGCACTTGTCACACCATTTTGAAGACTTGAATTCAAATCCCCACAATGCATATAAAGCCAGAAGTGACAGCTCACACCTGTAACCCCAGTGTTCTTACAGTGAGGGAGGAGGTAGACAGGAGAGTCTCTGGAAACCCAAAATCGACCAGCCTGATGTGCACAGCAGCAAACAGAGACTGCCTCCATCAAGGTCAAAGTATACATGAATGCCACAGCATCAGAATACACCCCCCTCCTTTTTTTTTTTTTTTTTTTTCTCTTAAACTGTTCATTTTGAGACAGGATCTTGCTAAGATCTGCAGGCTGGCATTGAATTTGTGAGCCTCTTGCCTCAGCCTCCGGAGGAGCTGGGAATTCAAACCTCTGTATCACAAGGGCTCAGCTGAAGGTTAATAAATGGCCCAGCTAGAAGCAGCCAGGATTGCCTGACCCTCAGGGTTCCTTACCTTTATCCAAGTCATTTCCTGTCTTCACAGGATGCAAAGGGTTCACGCACAAGGAAGTGGGGAATATCAATATCAGGGGAGCGTCCTTGGATCACAGGTGTATACCACTCTGTCTTGCTTATTTATTTATTTACCTTTGACAGGGTTGGTTTTTAAATTATTATCATTTTATTATTATTATAATCATTATCATTACTATTATGATGATTTTTTTTTTTGAGACAAGATCTCACCAAGTAGTTTGGCAGGCCTGAAAAGTCACTGTGTGCACACGGCTTTCCTCAGGTATGTGTCCTAGCAATGACTAAATATGTCTAACACATCTCTCTTCTCCCCTTTCCTTCTCCAAGTGGTTCCACCCCCTTTTTCTTTGACCTACACAACCAGTGGCTGGCTGTGTGTGCTTCCCAGTTTCAAGGATGGCCTGGGGGTGAAGGGAATGTGGATAGATAGGTCAAACCGCCCAGTGTCCCATATGGTGCGTCAGCAGAGATCCTGGCCTGACGACCCAGTATGATTTGGATCAGCCTCTGCAGAAGTTGGAGTCAGACTGACCCAGCTTGAATCCTATCTCTACTGCTCCGGGGACCTCGGAAAGGTCGCTTTATCTCTCCCAGCTTTTGTTTCCTTGTCCGTGTTACCAAGACAATAATAGCTCAGCTCCCATCTCTCTGAGAGAAGTATTAAGAATTAAATGAGGGAAACTCCTGATACTAAAATATAAGCGTTTCACAATCGCTTAGGCCAGTTGATCTTCATGATGAGCCTGCGTGCTCGACACTACTTTGCCTACTTTGTGGATGAGGAAATTGAGACACAGAGAGACTGATGTGCACGGAAGCAGAACCCTGGGTGCCTAGGGATGTAGCCGTCAATAGAGTGCTTGTCTAGGAGGCAGTAAGCCCAGTGTTCAATCCCCTAAACCATATAAAACTTCCTGTGGTGGCACATAACCTATAATTATATGAAGCCCTGCTGTATACACTGAAACAGGCTGATCTTTAAAATAAATTATTAATTTTTTTTTTTTTGTCTCGAGACAGGATTTCATGTAGCATAGTCTATCTTCAAATCCATTATGTATCTGAGGATGAATTTGAACTTCTGACCCTTGTGCTTCCATTTTTGGAATGCTGGGATTCCAGGCAGGTGCCATTGTGTCTGATCCTTGCTGTGGTGCTGAGGGTAAAATCCCAGGCTTCATATATACTAGATAAGAACTTGACCAACTGAGTTACATCTCAGCCCTAGATAAACTATTAAGTGAAAAAATGCAAGATTAAGAAGAGTATGTTGTAGTCGGTCTTTCTTGTCTTTCTTTGGACCACCAGCCCCCAAATAATGACACAGAAATATATTATTAATTATGAAAGCTTGGCCTTTAGCTTAGGCTTGTTCCCAGCTAGCTCTTACAATTTAAATTAACCTATTTCTATTAATCTATGTTCTGCCACATGGTTTCTTTACCTCTCTTCCATTCTGTAAGTCTGACTTCCTCCCTGTCTCCCTGGAGTCTCCTGTGTGTCTAGATTCTAACCCTGAGTTCCCCTCTCTCTCCAGAAGTCCTGCTATTCTTTCCTGCCTAGCTATTGGCCATTCAGCTCTTTATTAAACCAATCAGAAGGTGCCTTTACAGTGTATAAAAAGATTATCCCACAACAGCATGCTTTTTTTTAAAGTAAGTGTGTGTGTGTGTGTCTGTCTGTCTGTCTGTGTGATGGCTCAGTGGGTAAAGGTGCTTGCTGCCAAGCCCAACACCCTCAGTTCCATCGAGAGGCACCACATGGTAGAAGGAGAGATTGACTCCTGTAAGTTGTCCTCTGACCTCCATACATGCAACTTAGTGCACAGGCACCCACCCAAAGCACAATAAACAAACAAACAAATAAATAAATGTTTTAAAAATAATAATATTTCATGAGCAGGAGTTGATGTCCCTGTTGGACCTGAGCAACTAGGTAGTCAGAACAACGAAGAGAAGAGAAGTGGAAATAACATCATGTGGTTTTGAAGGCTAGGTCATAACAAGACATTCAGCTATTTCTGGTTCTTTCCTGTGCTTGTTTTTTGGTGTTTTGTTTTGTTTTGTTTTGTTTTGAGGCAGGGTTTCTCTGTGTAGCCTAGGCTGTCCTGGAACTCACTATGTAGAGCAGTCTGGCCTGTAACTCACAGAGATCTTCCTGCTTCTGCCTCCTGAGCACACACCCCCTGCTGCGCTTAAAGGGGTGTGCCACCGCCGCCACCTGGCAACTGGGTGCTAGTTCACGTTGGCATACTGTCTTTCAGACCCCAGGCCATGAGGAGTGGCCCTTGGAGGCCAATATCATAGGCCACCTGACTGAGTGTGCTAAGTCAGAGATTTAGTCCCGTGAGATGCTCAAAGCACTGCACTGCCAGCTGCCTGGGAGCCCACCACCACCAGGAGGCTAGGGCAGAACTGAGCATCTGTTGGAGTTTTATGTTTTATGAGACAAGGTTTCACACATGGCAGTTTCTCCTGCCTCAGCCTCTCACGGGCTGGGATTACAGGCACGACTCATCAAGTGCTAAGACGACAGGGAAAGTGCTGTTATTGTTGTGTTTGCTCGTGTGTTTTACTGCAAGGGCTTACACTATACCTCAGGATGGCCTGGTACTCTGTAGCCCAGGCTGACTTGAACTTTACAGAAGCCCTTCTGCTTCAGCCTCCTGATTATAAGTGTGAACCCCCATACTCCGCTCCACAGTGGCATCTTTAGCCACTAAATTTTGGGTGTGTTTGAATATTTATTAGAACATTTATATTTCTATGTTTCCTTTTCAAAATGAAGAGTTTTTGTTTTGCTTTTTAGTTTTTCGAGACAGGGTTTCTCTGTGTAACAGCCAGCCAGCTGTGGCTGCCCTTGGTGCTAGGGATGGAATCGAGGTTGCCGGGCTTGAACTTCTCCTCCTCATTGAGCCATCCCTGAGGCTCTAGAGTTGTTTACTTGTTAAGAGTTTCTTACATACGGGGAATGGTGCTCCGTGTTCCGTGGGAAGTGTCCATCACCAGTGTTCACCAGATTTTGATGAGAAATCGGGGGGGGGGTTTATAGGAGACTCTTTGCGGTCAAAGTTATACAGCTGTACACCAGGCTTTTTGATTCAAGGTTGTCACTCATGGGTCCTGGCTGCAGTTCTCGCTCATCTTTAGCTTTACCTCCCAGAGCGGGGGACGGGGATGGGGCAGCAGGTGGGGGCGGGGTGGGAAATTCAAAGCCTCTGGGGGCTCAGTGTGTAACAAAGAGGAAGCCAGACCAGGGTTGCTAGATCTCTGGAGCTTGTTTGTTTGTTTTTGATTTTTTTGAGACAGGGTTTCTTTGGGTATGTAGCCTTGGCTGTTCTGGAAGCAGCTCTGCATGCAGATCAGGCTGGCCTTGAACCATATAGATCTGCCCACCTCTGCCTCCTGAGTGCTGGGAATAAAGGCATGTGCCACCACCGCCTTGCTCTTCGTTCTTTTTAATTAAAAAAAAATATGTATGTGGATGTTTTGCTTGTATGTATGTATATGTACTTCATGTGTGCCTGCTATATTGAGATGTGAGCTACCATGTGGCTGGTGGAAAGAACCTGGGTCCCCTGCAAGAGCAGCAAGTGTTCTTTTTTTTTTTTTTTTTTAATTTTATGCGCATTGGTATTTTGCCTGCGTGTATGTCTGTGTGAGGGTGTCAGATCTTGGAGTTACAGACAGTTGTGTGTTGCCATATGGGTGCTGGGAATTGAACCCAGGATCCTCTGGAAGAGCAGTCAGTGCTCTTGACCGCTGAACCATCTCTCCAACCCAGAAAAATAATTCTTAAGTGCAATCTATTCCAGTTTAAATGTTGGGAATTACTTTTTTTTTAAAATTGTTCAGATCGAAAAGCAAAACCAAAACAGAAGACGAGGGCTGGACTAGAAAATCTCTATGAGCTTGACTCAAGCATCTTGATTTTCAGCAGAACATTTCAGAGGGAGACAACACAAATTCCTCTCCCTAGAGGCCTGGATGGAAAGAAAACCAGGCAAGTGGGAGCTAGGCGTGGAGAAGCTCAGGCTCTCCCAGGCGATCCCTACCCGGAAGTGCTGGGGGCAGCCGAGGGTTCGGGAAGCCAGGCCACCAAGTCCGGGTCTGACAAAGCAGAGCCTGCAATAAATCACCTCCACAACCTGCCTGCTTTCCTGGGCTGTCAGCTTGCTCCCGGGAAGGGTGGAGGTGCGCTGCAGCTGGCAGAGTACCAGAAGAGACGAAATTTTAATTACAATAAGAAACCAACAACTTCCACCTCTACCCCTACCCCCTAGCCATTTTCCTTTTCCTCCTCCCTTCCTTCTTTTCCGATAAAAATCCTCCTCCCCTAGTGGGCCTTCCTCAGCTGAGAGGGATCCATTGAGACTTCAGGCCTGCAGTCCTTCTGGTCCTTCCCTGCCTCCCTCATAGTGGGTTCGATTCCCTCCAGAGCTCCAGGCCATTCTATCTTCAGCACGCATGGCTTATTCGGAGAGTCAGGCTGGCTGAGTGCAGCCGGATGATTGATGAGACAAGACACTAGGGCTGCCAGGCAAATGGCAGCTAGCCAGAGATAGGACTCTCACGAGCTAGCAGAGCCACCCTGGAGAGAACCTACAGCGACCAGAATATGATGTTCCCTGGGTGGGGGCCGCCTGCCCTGGATATGCGTCCCTCCCTTCGCCCCACCCAAGCCTGGGCAGCTGCTGGTGCTGGCAATGCTGGGCAGAACAGAAAACCACAAGGCCCTCTAAGTCCAGTACTTAACGCACGGTCCTCCTATAGTGTTTCTCTCCTTTCTGAATGTCAAAAGCAGACCCCTAGAAGAGGCCACGGAGCTGCTTAGAGTGGGTCAGGTTGTTTAGTACAGTGTGCTACTCAGTGCAGGTGTTTGTAATCTGTCCACTCATTCATCCATGCGTGCAGTGTGAGAGCTCTCTCCAGAGCTCAGCTGCCAGCTGTAAGGCTCGTGTGGTCTTAGAGGGGCAGGCTGGTGTGAACACAGGCTCCAGGTCCTCCTGGCTGTGTGACCTTGGCCAGGTCACTACACCTGCATGAAGAGCAGTTTATCTCCTCAGGCTTCTGTCAAGACGATGCAGGTAAATTGCTTGGAACAGAGCCTGGCTTGTGAAAGGTCTATGCATGCCTTCATTTACCCAACAGCCCATTTGACTCTGTGTGTGTGTGTGCGCGCGCGCGCGCGCGCGCGCGCGCGCGCGCGTGCTGTGATGTGCCAGGCTCAGGGGTCATGAACAAGTCAGAGGTGGTTCTTAGTCTTAGGAAGTTTACCTTTGAGAGGGAGAAGACCGAAGATAAACAGGAGAACAAACAGGGAAATGCAGGCAGAGGGAAGAGATTGGAGACGGGAGGTGGTGAACAATAACCAGGAGGCGCAGACCACCATGTGACCCGAGGAGTGAAGGGCAAGAGAGCTCCAGAGATAGATAGATAGATAGATAGACCAGAACCCAGATAAGCCAGAGCAGGGCAGCTTGAAGGCAAGGATGAAGATGTTATTTTAAGCACAGTAGGAAGTGAGTGCGCTTTAGTTTTTGTTTTGCTTTTCAGCCTGCACAGTTGAAAAAAAAAATGAGTTGCCAATATTTTAAGCAGGGGAGGGTAAAAAGGGGGAATTTGGAAGTGAGTGTCTAAGCAGCTACTGTGGTGGGGTAGGCGAGCGGAAAATGACTTCCCTTCCCTGCTAGTTACCTTGGCAGAGCTGATCATTAAGCTGACACCAGGCAGAGGAACAGGGGAAATGCTACATTTAATTACATACTCAGGTAACTGACAGCCTCTGGAACCACAGAAGGGAGCAGGGGTTTCCAGCCTCTGAAGGAGAGAGAGATGGCAAGAAGACAAGGGGATGTGTGAGGAATAAAGGCTATATTCTGATACAGACAGGTCTTCCATGGAGGAGTCTCGGAGTGGCCCTGAAATGAGCAGGGACTAGGCTGTCTGGGCATGGTGGCAGAGCCAGGGATGGTGGTGGAGCCAGGGATGGTGGTACATGCCTGCCATCCCTGAACTCAGGAGGGAGAGGCTCCTGAGCTTGAGGCCACTGGTAAAGATGGTTGTCTAACACAGAGCTGATCCTGAACCCAGAAAAAAAAAAAAAAAAAAAAAGAGGTTTCTTGGGAGGAAATTCATGACAACTAAGTTCTGTTCAAAGGATCTTACTATGTGTAATATTTATATTAAACACACATATACACACACCCTTCTTTCATTGAAATGGGATTTCATTATGTAGCACCAGCTGGTCTCAAATGTGTTATATTGATCAGGCTGGCCTCAAACTTGTAGCAATCCTCCTGTCTCTGCCTCTTAGGTTCTGGGATTCCATGTCTGCTACCACACCCAACTGTTCTATATTCACTTTTTGTTGTTGTTTTATTTTTATATTTATTTATTTGTGGGGGTGGGTTCATGTGTGCCATAGCATACTTGTAAAGGTCAGGGGACAATTTGCAGGAGTTAGTTCTCATGTGGGTCCTGGAGATTAAACTCCATAGTTCTGGCAACAAGCACCTTTACCTCTTGAGCTATTCCCATGATGCTTTGTTTTTAAAGATGGGGGTCTCATGTAGCCCAGAATGGCCTAAAACTGGATATGTAGCTAGGGATGACCTTGAACTTTGAACTTTGAATTCTCCTGCTGCCGCCTCGTGAGTATTGGAATTACAGGTCTGTGCCATCATGCTCAGCAGCAGTGAACTACTGACAATCAACACGTGAAGGCTGTACCATCTTTAGGCAAGCGTGGCTAGTGTGGGATGCTCACAGAGAACCTCTGCATGCCCTGATTGTCCCTCAGATGCCCTTAATTCAGAGGGTCCATGTATCAATGTGATTTGGGAGTGGCATGCTCTTATTTCAGTGGTCTGGTCAGGTGGCATCCAAAGCAGATGATTTCACAGTGGCTCAAGAACAAGACAGGGCAGGTCTTTTCCTGAGTTCCTGGGAGGAAGGAAATAAGAATCAGGATGCCCAGGGTGATTCTGCGGTTTTCAGGTGAGCTGCTCTATAGCGGTAGCACCGTTCACCGATCGGGTACCGATAGGGTCAGGAGGCTGGTAAGGATAATCAGTACCTTGTTTTTTGTAGGAGATTGAAAATGGAGGGCTCTGAGGTCGGGGATGTTGCTCAGCTGACATGCACAAAGCCCTAACATGGTCCTCAGTACCACAAAACCAGGCACTATGGTTATGCCTGAAATCCCAGGTGCAGGTAAAAGAATTAAAAGCTCAAAGTCACTTTCAGCTGCCTAGTGAGTTTGAGACTAGCCTGGTTCCATGATATTCTATCTCAAAAAAGAAAGAAAGGAGGGCTGAATAGTTTAGAGAAAGATGTCTGTGTACAGAGAGAAATAAGAAGGCAATGATCATCCAAAAGGACCAAGGAGCTGTGGTTGGAAAGAATGGGGGCTATGTGTGCCATGGGGTGGGGAAAAGACTTGGTTCCAGAAGAAGGACCTTCTCAGACTCTGCAGCCTCTTCTGCCCCTCCCACTCTCTGCTCCAGCCACACTGGTCTTTCTGGTTTTGTTTTTTTGAGACAGGTGCAGAGGTTTGAATAAGAATGGCCCCCATAGGCTCATATATTTGAATGCTTAGTCACCGGGGAGTGGCACTATGTGAAAGGATTGTAAGGATTAGGAGGTGTGGCTTTGTTGGAGTAGGTGTGGCCTTGTTGGAGGAAGTATGTCTCTGGGGGTGGGCTTTGAGGTTTCAAAAGCTCATGCCAGGCCCAGACCTTTTCTCTCTGTCTACGGATTGGGATGTAGCTCTCAGCTACCATTCTAGTGCCTTCCTGCATGCCACCATGTCCCCTGCCATGATGGTATTGGACTAAACCTCCGAAACTGTAAGCAAGGCCCCCAATTAAATGCTTTCTCTTTTAAGAGTTGCCTTGGTCATGTGTCTCTTCATAGCAACAGAACAGTGACTAAGACACTGGGTCTCACAGTATA
>CABHPP010138616.1:46340-60555 GCA_902168425.1 Peromyscus attwateri | reverse complement strand
GTGCATGTCTATGTATTGCTGCGATAACCCATGGGGAAAGCATCCAACCATGAGATGAGACAGGAGCATGCCACAATCCCTGGGTGCACGTCTGTGGATTGCTGTGACCATGCCTGCTTAAAGCCAGTGGAGGTGAGATAACCTCTTAAGCCGCCTCTGGGCTTCTGAGTCTGAGCCCCTGAGGTGGATTAGCAGGGCTCTTAGCATGAGGCTAAAGCCGAAAGCAGCACTTGTAGCCTCTGCTGCTGTTAACCCTGTTGGGCCTAGAGCAGGGGAGTGGCCAGGAAGGTAAAGAGATAAACCTGTCTAGGGTGACCAGAAGATAACCTGAGAAGACAGGCAGCTGCCTCAGGCTATGCTTGTCTTCACGGGTCTAGTCCTACTCTGGCTGGAGCTCCATCAGCACCCAGGCCTGTACAGCCAAGGCCAGATCTGTAGAATCAGCCAGGGAAAGACAGGATTCACCTAGAAGCACTCAGCTTCATCCCCCGTGCCATGTGACAGTTGTGGGACTGCTACACAGGGCTCCTGTCCTCCACACAGAGTGGAGACGAAGCCACTACACCGTCACCATCAGGACCAGGATGGCAGCAATGGGGCACCTGTTCTGACACAACCCCATCTCCTTGTCCCCAAGGCATCCCAAGATGGGAAGGAGGAGAGGGGAAGGGGTAGCTTCAGGGGAGGGAGAGCAAAGATCATGGGGTGGAGAACACAGTTCCTCTGTAGTTTGGGAATGGAAACTATATACTGGGCAGGTAGGATCCTCTGTGTCCTTGTTCAGCCTGTGGTTTCAGTAGGGGTACCGGAAGACAGGATGCCAGAGTCTCCACACTGCGCTCATAGGAACACTGAGCAATCCTCCCAGAATTGTGGCAGGCTTTGGTTTGGTTCTGGAACCCTGGGGCATCAGGAAGCAGAGATGCTTCATACAGCTCTGGTGTGAGCAGCAATGTCGTCACAGAAGAGTCAGATAAGCAGAGCTGTATCTAGAGAACCTCTAGGCCCATAGGCCAGCAGCACAGATTGGGTGAGTACTGGGAAGGATGGCAGCCACTGGACCCCAACCAGACCCACAGAACTGAAATGTGTTGTGTAACTACGCTATAGCACAGTCATACCCTTTGGGGAGCACTTCTCAGAGCTTCCCCCTGCCACATCAGCATCTCCCGGGATCCTGCGAGAAACACAGGCCCTTCCAGGTGGGCAGGGTCCGAAGGGGTGTAGATATCCAGCCCTCTGCAGTGTGAGCAACTGCCTCCCAGCATTCAGCCAGCAGCCTATAGGCTTCTCATGTCTCCTTGCTCTGTTCTTTCCATCTGGCAGATCTGCGGGATGGTTCTCACCTGCTGCTTCCACCGAAGGCTCCAGCAACACTTTTATTAAAGGAGGCCCCTGTAGCCTGCTGACTACCCCGCACAAGGGCCCTCATCCCCACATCCTGAACCAGGCCTTCAGAGTCAGCAGTTGGGTCATGGACTGCCCCCACCCTATGCTGAGCCCACCGAGTGCCTGTGATTGTGGCTCCTGCGCGTACCACCTGGGCAGGGTCCTCGGCTCACTCCTTCATTTATTAGCACTCATTCACTGCCAGGATCCTTGGCAAGGGATGGTCCTGGCAAGAGGCAGCCAGAGTCCTTTGCCAGGCATGAAACACTGGACTACAGGAGAGCCAGAGCTCAGCTTCCTCTGTACCATCTCATTGCCTGAGTCTGGGATAGAAGGCTGGCAGATGGGTCCTTCCAAGACTCCTGTAGGACTTGGTGTGTGGTTCCCACTGGCACGGGATCCCACCCAGCTCTCCGCTTTGGGCAGACTGGGTTAGCTCACCCCCTCCCAAAACCTAGCTGGTTTCCGGATCTTCCCATACAGTAGCTGGCCATGCCCTTCCCGTAGGGCCTAGGACAGGAGTGGTCTAAGATGGGGCAGCTTAAGGCCAGGCTGTCGGAGCCACCAGGACAGGGGACTAAGGAGGCAGGTTGGTAACAGCAGGGTGTGTGGCACCTTAGAGAGAGTCACCTGATGATCACGAGCCCCAGCCCCCAGGGATATGTCCTGTTCCCAGTCTTGACTCCCAGGACGCCAGGTTTAAAATGTTAGTGAATGTAAAACTCTTGCCCCGTGGCCCACACCTCGGGCTGGTAAGTCAGAGCTGCCGAGGAGGAAGCTGTGAGGAAGGAGTTACTCTGCCTGTACCCCATTTCCTGGTGACTTCACAACCCCACTGTTTCCTGCCCACTGTGCTTTCTGTGTCCTTCTCCACTATCCCGGACTAGACACCGCTCTCTCCTTTGCTTCTCTCTTTAGTCACTGAATGAAATAGAGACTATTCAGGAAGAACTCCCCAGGCGTTAAAGGAGACAGAAGAAAATCCTAGAAAAAAGTAAAGGTTGGGAGTAGGTATCAACTTGGAGACAACCATAGGGGATCCCCTCTCCGGTGATTATTGCTTCGGGCAGCTTTGCACACCAGGACTCCAATCCAGCTGCTGCTCCATGTGGGTCCTGCTCATCTCTCCACAATAACAAACCTCAGCTCCCCCATGAGCCAGTGGCATCTTGTTGACCAAAAGCGCTCACAGCTTGCTTTATACCTGACCCAGTTCTTACTGCAGAGCATCCAGATCCTGCTGAGCTGGGTCGGTTGTTGGGGAGAGATGAGCTCCCAGTCCTACATGGGTAGACTAAGGGTTGCTGTCACCAGCATTGCTTTGAAATTCCATTTGCAGGGCAGGAAGTAGTTGCATCCACAGAGGGAACATCAGGCTCTCATTGGGCCAGCCTCCTCCACTCTGGGCTTCTTCAGGGGCTACGTGAAGCCCAGGCTCACTTATGTCATCTTCCTGAAGGGCCCTGGGTTGTCTGTGCAAACTCAGTAAGAAGAAGACACTCCCAACAATTCCAGACGACACCATGGCCAAGAGACAATCTTAGCTACTCTCTGTCTTCCCAGATTCTTGCAGATATTCAAAGACTAGCTTTGATCTCCAAGCTTATAGACGCTATAGACTCATATAGAGGGAGGTTGGGGACAAAAAAAGGTGTGGGGCCCAAACCATGTTCTTCCTGAAGAGGCTCTGAGGGAAGTGATAGTGTACAAAGGGATACTGTGGCCTCAGGGAGATGAGGACAGAGGTGACAAGTGGGTACCATTTCTACAGCCTTGATGCAGAGGTTGTCCAGGAAAGCATGGCTCATTGGCCTCAGTCCGAGCTGCAGAGTGAGTGGACAGCCCCAAATGTGATTCCCTTGATCACAACAGCCTTGGTGACAAGATGGGGTTAGAGGACATGAAACACATAGTAGGCCAGGTTTGGTCCAGCAGCTGCAAAGGCTGGAGCCAAGGATGGAATCTGTAGTGAGGTGTGTCCAGTGCTCAGGATATTTCTTCCTATTTATCCCTAGGGACAGGTCCCTATTCAGAGGGTGTCACTCTGAGTTCCTTAGAGAGAGGGAAGGACATACCTATAGAACGTCATCCTCAGTCCTGGGTCAGCACAGACACACTGGGGTCCCACACCAGGCCCTAAACTTAGCATGGCTGAAGCCAGCCTATCCTCACCCTGAGCACGAGTCACCTTTCCCTAAGCTCAAAGTGGCTACCTCAAAAACACAGCATGCCCCCAAATGCCCCAGGTGGCCAGTGTTTGGGGAACAAGGGTGAACCTTAGTCTATGATAAGAAGACGGGGTGTCTACATACATTTGTCCCTTTCCCTCCTAGTAGTGTACCCCCACCTCCCACAGCACCTCTGACATTGCTTCGGGGATGTTCACTGAGGACCTGTATGCCTCCTTCAATATGTTATCCACAGTGACACCAATGGAATGTGCTATAGTCCCCATTCTGCAGATGAAGAAACTAAGGCTTGGTCAAGTTGAACATCAGTGGTGATGGCTGTTGCCATGGCACCGGCCAGGTGGACTCAAAGAAAGCAGGACTAGAAGCCCCTCTCCCCCCAGCACCAGCCGTCAGGTTGACATTCAAGAACAGAGTGTCCAAGGTGGTATGGCGGAATAGTGGCAGCCTTAACTCTCCCAGGTTGGATGGAACCATCCAGCATGTCCAACGCCAGCAGTTTTTTTGCATTCACAGTTGAAGCAGACACCTATCTTATTTTGGAAGCTAAGGAGGCCACAGCTCCTAGAAATGGTCCAGGCCGCACTCGGGGGAGGGGGCCTTGCAGCCATTGCAGTGAGAGCAGGGACTATCTTTAGTGCTCCGCCTCCATATGGGTGGGAACCACACCACGTGAAGATCACTGGCTGGGATGCGAAATGTCTCTCCCTGCCCCATAAGGAGGTCAGGAGGGAACCCCAGATTATATCCACTCAGAGCCACCCCAGGTAGGGGGGTGCCCTGGCTGGTGATGCTGAGCCTCCCTTTTAGGCAAGGACCTCTCTGTCTTCTTGCCCCTCCCACTCTGCTATATTAAACATTTGTTATATCTGGGCTCTGGAGTGGACACAGGGTGACTTCTGTCTCGAGCCCTCCCTTTGAATGGCTGTAGAGGTTCATATTTGAAAGGTGTGGGCTGTAGGGAGGATGTGCAGCAGGTCAGTGTGATGAGCCACTGTGAGCTCAGAATCTGCCACTCCAGACAGCTCCCAAGGTTATAAGGTCAAGGGAATGAATGGATCAGTTAGAACCCTTCCAGCTTTGAAAGTGCCCTCTGCCTATTGGCTCTGCTGGGCTGGGGCAAAGAGGCAAGGGAAGGGAGGGCGGCTGAAGCTGTTCAGAAGAAAAGCAGCCATCTTTGTGACTGCCGGGTGGCACGTATGCCCTCCATGGCTGGAGAGACGTGTCTTACACTCGCTCTCCCCTCAGCACCTCCAAGGGAGCTTTCAGAACAGGATGCTACCTCCCCATAGCTGCTCTAAGGAAGGCCAGATTCAACAGTTGGCATTCCTGCTAAGTTCCCAGGTGGTGGCGATGCCACTGACTGGCAACCACACTAAACCACAGTGTGGACCCCACGAGGCCACTGCTACCTTCCTTCAGATGTCTGAACCCTCAAGGGTCAAACATCATCTCAGGCCATTTGGCATGAGTCACATGTGGAGCTGCTTGAGACTGTTCCCACTGGGTCCACAGAGAGGGTGAGGTGAAGTCAACCCCTCAGTGGTTTACAACCAGGCATACACATGCCTGTTGGCAGAGCATGCTCGGCACTCCTGCCCCTACTGAGACTATGACTTTTGGCCAGTGGGCCAGATGCCTGGGTCTTCTTCCTGGAAGGGGGCCCCTTATAGTCCCAGATCCCACCTTCTTCTGTGTGCCTTTGGATGGTCCTGCTGCATCCTGGTCACTCCAGCATGTCTAGCTGGACATCAAGCTTCCCTTACCCTTCCCTTCCTGCTTATATACCTGTGAAACCTGCTTCTACTCTACGCCAGTACTGACAGAAATTCCAGGGAGCCCATTGTTAGGAGTCCAGATGGGCTCCTGGATCTAGCAGGCCCATGGATGTGAGACATCTGACATTCTACAAAGACAGAAGTTGCCTTAAACCTGCTTACAGTGAAACTTCAGATGTAAGATGCACCTCTCCACTGACCTCAACGTAAGCTCGCTGCCTTGTGCTAGCGGACTCAATAATAAAGGACTTATACCAAAGAGTGCCTTCTGCTGATCTGGTGTTGCAGGGAGGCCTCGGGTCCTCTGTTCGTCAAATGCGAACACTGAAGCTTCTGTGTTGGTCATGGCTTCCCTACAGTGCCTGCTGACCACAGCCACCAGAAGCCTGCTGCCCCCTCATTCACCATTTCACGATTTATTTGTCTGGAAGGATCTCTTCTGCTCGTGAGTGTCATTAATTTGACACTTTGGGCCACTAACAAGGTCTGAGTTGAAACCAGTGTGAAGGTTGTGCTCACAGCTTCCTGTCTTCAGTCAGTGAGGATTTTCTTGCCACCTGCCTGCCACCTTCATGAGCTGACACTGAATCCGCCTCCTTCTGTGGCAGTACTTCAGAGGCTGAGACAGGAGGATTACTGAAAGTTTGAGGCCAGGCTTGGATACTTAGTGAGTTCCAAGCCACCCTGAGCTAGTGTAGCAGTCTGTTTAAAATAATAATAATAATAATAATAATAATAATAATAATAATAATAATTCAGGATATGTGATATGACTCTGCACATAAAAGTTCTTATTGCATACACCTGACAACCTGAGTTGGATCCCCAGAACCCACTGTGAAAGGAGAGAACCTAGTCCCCAAGTCTGCCTCCTGATTTCCACACATGCACCATGGACCACGGGTTCTCTCTCTCTCTCTCTCTCTCTCTCTCTCTCTCTCTCTCTCTCTCTCTCACACACACACACACACACACACACACACACACACACACACACACACGGGGGGCAGGGCGGTGAAACGGGCCAGGTGTGATGGGGCACACCTTTAATCCCAGCACCCAAGAGGTAGAGGCAAGTGGATCTCTCCGAGTTTGTGTCCAGACTGGTCTACACAGTGAACTCCAGGCAAGCGAGGGAGATATATATATATATCTATATATATAGATATATATATAGATATATATATATATATATGGTAAGACCCTGCCTCCAAAAATAAAAGTAACAAAATTTTAAAAATTACTAAAAACTAAACAGGAGCTGGTGAGAGGTCTCAGTGGGTAGAGGCACATACTGCCAAGCCTGATGACCTTAGTTCAGTGCCAGGAATTCATACAGTAGATGGTGAGAACTGTCTTTTTTTTTTTTTAATTCTGCTCTCTTATAGTACATCCCGACTGCAGCTTCCCCTCCCTCTACTCCTCCTAGTTCGCCCCACCTCTCCCCTCCCCCAGATCCACTCCCCCCACCCCAGAAAAGAGCAGGCCTCTCAGGGACATCAACCAAACATGGCATAAGATACAATAAGGCCAGACACAAATCCTCACATCAAGGCTGGACAAGGCAATCCAGTAAGAGGAAAAGGGTCCCAAGAGCAGACAACAGAGCCAGAGACACACCCACTCTCCCACTGTCAGGAGTCCCCCCAAAACACCAAGCCAACAACCATAACATATATGCAGATGACCTAGTGCAGACCTAGGTAGGCTCCATGATTGCTGCCTCAGTCTCTGCGAGCCCTTATGCTCTCCCAGTGTGTTCCCACACTTCCTTCTTTCCTGCCTTCAGTGGGGTTCTCTGAGCTCTGAGGAGGGCAGGGACCTGATGGAGACCTCCAACTGGGCTCTCTCTCCACCTAATGTTTGGCTGTGGGTCTCTGCATCTTCTCCCATCAGCTGCCAAAGGCGGCCTCTCTGATGATGACTGGACAAGGCACCAATCTATGACTATGGCAGAACATCATTAGGAATCATTTCATTGATTTTTTTTTTTGTCAGTCATGTTTGGTTCGACCCTTGGTCTCTGGGCTATCCTGCCTCTGGTTCCTGGTCATCCAGGCAGTGTCCAGCACGGTATCCCTCTCATGGTGTGGGCCTCACATTAGACCCGTCATTGGTTGGCAACTCCCACAATTTCTGTGCTGTTGCCCTGGCAACCCTTGCAGGCAGGACATATTGTAGGTTGAAGGTTATGTGGCTGGGTTGGTGTCCCAGTCCCACCACTGGAAGCCTTGTCTGGTTACAGAAGATGGCTGGCTCAGGCTCCATATTCTCCATTACTAGGAGTCCTCATTAGGGTCACTCTCATAGATTTCAGAGAGTTTCCATTGCACTAGGTTTCTACCTCGCTCCACAAAATACCCCCAATTCCAGTTATCTCTTCCAGTACTCTCCCTCCATCCATCTCCCGCCACCTGATCTCTTCTGTTTCCATCCCCACCCACCTACAATCCACCCACAAAATCAATTTCCCCTTTCCAGAGAGATCCATGTGTTCCCCTTTGATCCTTCCTTGTTACTTAGCCTCTCTGGGTCTGTAGATTGTAGCATGATTATCCTTTACTTTACAGCTAATATCCACTTTTAAGTAAGTACATACCATGTTTATCTTTCTGGGTCTGGGTTATCTCACTCAGGATGATTTTTTCTAGTTACACCCATTTGCCTGAAAATTTCATGATGTAATTTTTTTTTAGCAGCTGAGTAGTATTCCATTGTGTAAATCTACCACATTTTCGTTATCTGTTCTTCAGTTGAGGGACATGTAGGTTGTTTCCAGTTTCCGGCTACTATGAATAAAGCTTCTATGAACATAGTGTCCTTGTGGTATGGTAGAGAATCCTTTGCAGATATGCCCAAGAGTGGTATGGCTGGGTCCTAAGGTAGATCAGTTTTCAATTTTCTGAGAAACTGCCATATTGATTTCCATAGTGGCTATACAAGTTTGCACCTCCACCAAGCAATAGAGGAGTGTTCCCCTTGCTCTGCATCCTTGCCAACATGAGCTGTCACTTGTGTCTTTGATCTTAGACATTCTGACAAGTGTAAGATGGACTCTCAAAGTCATTTTGATTTTAATTTCCTTGATGGCTAAGGATGGTGAACACTTAAGTGTTTCTCAGCCATTTGAGATTCCTCAGCTGAGAATGCTGTTTGGATCTGTACCCTATTTTTTAGTTGGGTTATTTGGTTTGTTGGTGACTAGTTTCTTGAGTTCGTTATATATTTTGGATTATTAGCCCTCTGTCAGATGTGGAGTTGGTGAAATCTTTTCCCATTCTGTAGGCTATCATTTTGTCCTATTGACAGTGTCCTTTGTCTTACAGAAGCTTTTCAGTTTCATGAGGTCCCATTTGTTAATTGTAGCTCTTAGTGCTTGCACTATTGGTGTTCCGTTCAGGAAGTTGTCTCCTGTGCCAGTGCATTCAAGGCTATTCCCCACTTTCTCTTCTATCAGGTTCAGTGTACCTGGTTTTATGTTGAGGTCTTTGATGCACTTGGACTTCAGTTTTGTTCAGGATGATAGATATGAATCTGTCATTCTTCTATATACCAACATCCAGTTAGACCAGCACCATTTGTTGAAGATATTTTCTTTTTTCCATTGTATATTTCTGGTTTCTTTATCAAAAATCAGGTGTCCATAGGTGTACAGATTTCTGTCTGGGTGTTCGATTCAATTCCATTGATCAACCTGTCTTTTTTTATGCCAATACTATGTAGGTTTTATTACTATAGCTCCATAATATAGCTTGAAATTAGGGATGGTGATACCTCCAGTTCTATTATTGTTCAGGATTGGTTTATCTATTCTGGGTTTTTTGTTTTTCCATATGAAGTTGAATATTGTCTTTTCAAGGTCTGTAAAGAATTGTGTCATAATTTTGATGGGAATTGTGTTGAATCTGTAGATTGCTTTTGGTAGGATAGCCATTTTTACTATGCTAATCCTACTGATCTATGAGCATTGGAGATCTTTCCATTTTCTGGTATTTCTTCTTCAATTTATTTCCTCAAATCCTTGAAGTATTTATCATACAAGTCTCTCACTTGCTTGGTTACCCAGATATTTTATATTGTTCATGGCTATTGTGAAGGGTATTGTTTCCCTGATTCCTTTTTCAGTCTGTTTGTCATTTGTATATAGGAGGGCTACTGATTTTTGTTTTAGTTAATCTTGTATCTAGCCGCTTGGCTGAAGGTGTTTATCAGCTGTAGGAGTTCCCTGGTAGAATTTTTTGGGGTCACTTATGTATACTATCATATCATCTGCAAATAGCGAAAGTTTGACTTCTTCCTTTTCAATTTGTATCCCCTTGATCTCCTTAAGTTGTCTTATTGCTCTACCTAGAACTTCAAGTGCTATACTGAATAGCTATGGAGAGAGTGGGCAGCCTTGTCTTGTTCCTGATTATAGTGGAATTGATTTGAGTTTCTCTCCATTTAATAGGATGGTGGCTGTCAGCTTGCTGTGTATTGCTTTTGTTATGTTTAGGTGTCTCTTGTATCCCTGATCCCTACAGGACTTTTTTTCATGAAGGAGTGTTGGATTTTGTCAAAGGCTTTTTCAGCATCTAATGAGATGATCATATGGTTTTTTTCTTTCAATTTGTTTATTGATTACATTGACAGATTTTCATATGTTGAACCATCTCTGCATGTGTGGGATGAAGCCTACATGATCATGGTGGATGATCTTTTTGATGTGCTCTTGGATTCAGTTTGCAAGTATTTTTGCATCTATGTTCATAAGGGAGATTGGTTTGCAATTCTTTTTCCTTGTTGAATATTTGTGTGGTTTGGGTATCAGGGTGACTGTGGCCTCATAAAATGAATTGGCAATGTTCTTTCTGTTTCTATTTTGTGGAATAATTTGAGGACTATTGGTGTTAGCTCTTCTTTGAAAGTCTGGTAGAATTCTGCACTAAAACCATCTGGCCCTGGGCTTTTTTGGTTGGGAGACTTTTAATGACTGCTTCTATTTCCTTAGGGGTTATAGGGTCTATTTAAGTTGTTTATCTGATCTTGATTTAACTTTGGTAAGTGGTATCTATTGAGAAAACTATCCATTTCTTTTAGATTTTCCAATTTTGTGGAGTATGAACTAATGATTGTCTGGATTTCCTCAGTGTCTGTTGTTATGTTCCCCTTTTCATTTCTGATTTTGTTGATTTGGATATTCTGTGTCTTTTAGTTAGTTGGGATCAGGGTTTGTCTATCTTGTTGATTTTCTCAAAGAACTAACTCTTTCTTTCCTTGACTCTTTGTATTGTTCTCTATCTTGTTGGTTTCAGCCCTCAGCTGGTCATTCCTCCCAGGTGTGCTTACTTCTTTTTGGTCTAGGGCTTCCAGGTGTGCTGTTACGTCACTAGTATGAGATCGCTCCAACTCTTTTATGTAGGCACTTAGTGCTGTGAACTTTCCTCTTAGCACCAATATCATGGTATCCCATAAGTTTGGGTATGTTGTGCATTCATTTTCATTAAATTCCAGAAGGTCTTTAATTTCCTTATTTATGTCTTGACCCAGTTTTCATTCAGTAGAGGACTGTTTAGTTTCCATGAGTTTGAGAACTGACTCTTAAAAGTTGTCCTCTGCTCTCCACATGTAAGCCACAGCACATGTGTCCCCTCCCACAAATGTAATAATTTTAAAAACAAAACACAAAAACACAAAAGAAAACCAGACTTGAATGTTTGCTCAAGCACTAGTTTGCCCAGTGAAGTAAACGATAATACAACCAAAACAAACAAAAACAAACAGCAACAACAACAAAAAAAACCACACAGTCTCCTAAATTCACTGTTCTTTCTAGAAGTTGCTGAGGTCTGGTGAGGGTAAGCTGAGCCCTGGGAACTCTAAGACTTAGGGACTCCGGAGGGGAGAGGGCGAGACCTGAGAGGCTCCTAGGAAGACTCACTGTGAGCTCTGGAAGGTGTCTGGCCACTTGCCATGTGTGCAGACCTTATTGGCCCACCTGAGGAAATCCCTACCTGCGGATCCACCTGGCAGAGGAGCTCCAGGGCCTGGCCAATCACAGCAGAGCCCTCTGGTATTTGAGAGTTAGAGGGAGAGGCCCTGGCCTAAGACACATGTCTTAGTTCAGGTTTCTATTGATGTGAAGAGACACCATGACCATGGCAACTCTCATAAAGGAAAAACATTTAATTGGGGTGGCTTTTCAAAGGTTTAGTCCATTATCATCATGGTTCGACACGGTGGCATGCAAGCAGTCATGGTGCTGGATATGGAGCTGAGTCTACTGTATCTTGACTTACAGGCAAGAGGAAGCGGTCTGAGATACTGGGTGTGGCTTGAGCATATATGAGACCTCAAAGCCCACCTCTACATGACACACTTACTCCAACAAGGCCACACTTCCTAATAGTGCCACTCCCTTTGGGGGCTATTTTCTTTCAAACCACCACAACATATTTATTGTCCTCTCTCCCACTGAAGTGAGATCTCTGCTCACCCTTCAGCATTACTATGAGGGTGCACAAGTGTGCACACAAATGCACAGACATACCCAAGGAAAGGGAAGGAGCACTCCACACTCTTCCCCACTACAGACAAGCAGCTCTATGGTGGTTCACAGCTACTGTCTAAATGGCCCTGGGAGCAGACAAGGAGGGCAGGCAGCATGAGGCTGCTGCTGAAGCAATGTCAAGATCTCCCTGGGGGCTTCCAGCCAGCCTGTCACATGCCACTACTTCCTAGCAGATGCCAGTACTCATGGCGGCCCTAGCTTGTCGTGTCTGGGGACCCTGGTTCCCACTGCCTCTCCACAGTGGCTAAACAGGCTGTGTACGGAAGATGCACATGAAGGCTGAAGCTCCATAAACACACAGGGAGCATTTGCTGCCTTTTCCTATCTCTACCTCTGGTTGGAACCCTAATGACTTCATCAGGAAGGAGACACAGCTGTGGGCCCAGGCAGAGCCTTTGCATCCATCCTGTCCATCAGCCAGGTGCAAACACGATCACTGCAGTAAGAATCTGACAAAACCAATGTATTACTTGTCTCATCACCATGACAACATGCCTGCAGAAATAAGCTAAGAGAGGAGAGGTTTGTTTTAGCTCCCAAGTTCCAAGGGATTTCAGTCTACCATATCAGAGACGAGTCAGTCTGTGGCAGTGGGAGCGTGTGGCAGCAGCCTGTTCACATAGTGACTGAACAGGAAGCAGAGACTGACACCATGGGTAGGTCTGATCTTCAAGACCCATCCCTACTGCTGTCCTTCCCTTCCCTTAGCCAGGCTCCAATCCTTCAAGGCTCCACAGCCTTTGAAATAGAGTCCCAAACTGGAGAGCAAGCATTCAAGACATGAACATGTGGAAGACATTTCAGATTCAAACCATAACAGCCAACCAGAGCCAAGAGGTTTAGTAAACCACTGCCTCCGGTCTCTGGGTTGTTCTGTTTTTGTGGTGTTAGGGATGAAACCCAATGTCTCCACATGTTAGGCAAGTACTTGACCGCTGAGCCACATCCCCAGCCCTCCACCAGACTTTCAAAATCCCTAATTGTTTTAGGAAAGCCCTAAAGACCAGATACCACATTCAGCATACTTACTCTGCATGGCCAGGTGGTAGTCCTTCAGGAAGGGGGGTGGGCCTTGCTGGAGAACTCTATTTCTATATATTAAGGATATATCCCAATTCTGTGTAGAAAGTCAGGACAGGAATCAGACAAAAGACAGGGGGCCTCCTGATGTCATTAAGCTACAAATCATGTGCTGCTTCTCACTTTAACTACATGGTACAGGACTGCACTGGACATCAGCCCAGACTAAGTTCCAAAACTCTGTACCCAGAAAAAAGTTCTAGGCAACAGATGCTAACCACAAGACCTAGACAGGAGCACCGTGTAGCTTCCTCAACCAATTTGTCTCTCTAGTCTGTGCCAAGGGCTGCAAAGAGGGACTGGCCCATGTCTTGGGTCACCCCCAGTGGGTTCTCAGCTCTGTTGGCCCCTGGGGCACAAAGCGGAATCTTTAGGCAGGAGAGCAGGGCCTGCAAGCCTGCAGAACATTGTTCTTTTTCTTGGATAAGGAGACAGTAGGTCATCTCATGACTGTCATTAGACTCAGCAAAACCCAGATAGCCTCCCAATCTTGCTGAATGCTTGAAGGGACGAGTGCAATGCCAATACATTTGTGTCCGAATGACATTTATTTAATCTGACTTCTGTGGATTATTGAGTGGTGGTGCTGAGCCAGCTGGAGCTGAGCTGAGGCCCAGGATGCCTATCCACTGAGGTCTGTTCAGCTCTCTCTCTGAAAGAGCCTACTCCCCTCTCCACATCACCCTCCTGTGCCCCTGGCTTTCAGCCTGGATGGTGCTTTTCTGTGGACCCTGCCATAGTTTGGGGACTTGGTATTTGCACAAGCTAGATGCCTTTATACCTTTCTTATTATTTTTCTTTTGTGTGGGTGTTTTGCCTGGTGCCTGCAGAAGTCAGAAGAGGGCATAGGTTTCCCAGCAGCTAGAGTTATAGACAGTTGTGAGCTGCCATGTGGTTGCTGGGAATCAAACCTGGGACATCTGGAAGAGCAGCCAGTGCTCTTAACCACTAAGCCATCTCTCCAGCCCCTCTAATTTTAATAGTGTGCATCCATTGTATTAAAGAGAGGTTAGGTCCTATTTTGGTCATGCCTCCATCACCCTCTCGTGTGCCCTTTTCCCTCTCACTGGCCCCTTTCCTTTTTCTAGAGTCCCCCGTATACTTTTATATTTTTTTTGGGGGGGGGGGGTTTCGAGACAGGGTTTCTCTGTGTAGCTTTGCGCCTTTCCTGGAACTCACTTGGTAGCCCAGGCTGGCCTCAAACTCACAGAGATCCGCCTGCCTCTGCC
>CABHPP010138616.1:17886-46240 GCA_902168425.1 Peromyscus attwateri | reverse complement strand
GGGGGGGGGGGTTCGAGACAGGGTTTCTCTGTGTAGCTTTGCGCCTTTCCTGGAACTCACTTGGTAGCCCAGGCTGGCCTCGAACTCACAGAGATCCGCCTGCCTCTGCCTCCCGAGTGCTGGGATTAAAGGCGTGCGCCACCACCGCCCGGCCTTATATCTTTTAATAAAATCTAGATTCCAAATACCAGAGAAAATGTGTGACATTTGTATGATCCTGTCTCATTTAATATGATGATTTAACCATTTTCCTGCCAATGACATGGTTTTGTCCTTTTAAACATGTTTTAAAGATTGATTTATTTTTATGTGTATGATTTTTTTTCCTGCATGAATGTATGTGCACCACATGTGTGTCTGGTGCCCACATAAGTCAGAAGAGGGTGCTGGATCCCCTGGAACTGAAATTACAGCTGGTTATAAGCCACCACGTGAGTGCTGGGAACCAAACCTGGGTCCTCTGCAAGAGGAGAAAGTGCTCCTAACTACTAGCCATCTTCCCGACCCCCATGATTTTGTTCTTTATGTTGGATAAAGCTTGGTGGAATATGAATTTTTATGTCATTTTCATAGGTATGTATGATGGGCATTATTCTCATTTAGCAGATAGCAAAAATCGAGAAAAGTTTAGAGATTGGCTGAGGCTCCCATGGACACCAGGTGCAGAGTAGGAAGTGAATCCAGGTCTCCCAATTCCCAGACTATGGCCCTGCCACTCTCCATGGTGTATCTCTAATGGTGAAACTTAGGCATGAAGACAAGGAAGGTGTTTGGAGTCAGGAGGATCCTGAATGTTTGTGGGAGTATTTTGCAAGTATGAAGTTCAATACAGATACACGGAGAGATGTGGGAATTCAGTCCGATAACCAATTGTATTGAAGCAGCTTGGCCCAATGGGCATGGTCTTCTCTGGAGATACGTGACCGGATAAAAACTAGGGAGAAGAGGTGCCCCCCATCTTGGACTGTGGAGGGCCTGCTGAAGCCACAGCTCAGTGACCTTCTTTAGACCTTCCCCATCTACCTTTGTAGCGAGAGGTGGTAACAACTGGCTCAGCAGCGGCATCACTGATTCGTTTCTGTATCGTGAGTGCACTGTATTGAATAAACCTGACTTTACCCCAGACCTTCTTTCCTGCATTACCTTGGGCCCAATGTGGGTCTCGAACCCACAACCCTGAGATTAAGAGTCTCATGCTCTACTGACTGAGCTAGCCGGGCTAGAGATCCAACTATGTCGACAACACAGGAACTTCTGCCACCTCCTGCACTCAGGGCCAGACGATGCAATCTCTTGTGACGGTTCATCTTTAGTGTCAACTTGACTGGATTTAGAATCACCATGGAAACATACCTCTGGACATGTCTGTGAGGATGTAATGGAGAAGACCCACCCTGAGTGTGGATGGCACCATTACATGGGTGGGATCCTGGATCAAATTAAAAAGAGAGCACTAGCTGAGCACCAACATTCATTCTCTCTGCTTCCTGACTACAAACACAATGTGACCCGCTCCCTCACATCTTGCCGCCATGCCTGGCCTGCCACGATGGGCTGCACCCCCAAACTGTGAGCCCAAACAAACCCTTCCTTCCTTAAGGTGCTCCTTCCAGGTACCTAATACACGCACCTATCAGTGCAAAGAATTAGTCACCCGCCTGTCCAGGTTGAGTGTGCTGTGGGGTGAATGATGTTTCTCCTCCAGCAGATCTAATTAGTCCCCGGGCTCATCTCCCATCTAAACCCCTGTAGCTTCTCTCTCTCTCTCTCTCTCTCTCTCTCTCTCTCTCTCTCTCTCTCTCTCTCACACACACACACACACACACACACACACACACACACACACACACACCACATTTCATCTGCAGCCAGACATCTCACTGGAGGCCGAGGCTAAACACCTCTATTGGGTCTTAAAACCTCAGAAGTTCTATTCTTCCTGCACGGAAGTCTGGGCTCTTGACTTGTTCGTGAGGTTGTACAGAGGAGAGGGGTCTGTCCCTGCCGACACTCCCCTCTACCCACTGTGCTCAGACACCCCCTTGCACTCCTGGCCAAGTTAACTATTTCTCAATTAGCCTCAACAGTATCCCCTAGAAAGGCTCTCACTAGGCAAGTTGGGGGACATTGCCTGACCCCCATGGCCACCCTGAACCCTGAGAATACCATTACCAGTACTGAAGTGCAATCGTGTGGCCTCTCCTGTGGCCCCATGACATGTCTGGCTCTGTGGGCAAAGGTCAGCTCTGTGGCATCCGGTCCTTGTAGTAAGTACTGAGCGTAAGTCTGAATGCATGTCTGTGAGTGACTTGACATCTTATCTGTGCCGCCCTGGTCTGGCTTCTGAGGTCTGGTAGCACTGTCAGGCCTGTTTAGTTATTGCTCCTGAGCTGGCCTTTTTTGCCTTCACTAAGCACAGATGCGAAGCTGTTCTCCCACATCAAAGGCTAATGGGGGATTAATTGAGGGGTCCTCTGAGGGATCTAAGCCATTCCCTCCCATGGAGAGAAGAGCTAGGACCCATCCTCTTAACTTTAGACCTGTCATTAGAAGACTCCAGAAGGCCCCTGACTAATCTGGCTTGGCTGGTTTACCCAATGTACTAACAAAGGGGTTATTGTGTCTACAACCTATGAACCACCAGCAGACAGCACACTGACCTGGCAGAGACCAGCAAATGCGGCCACACCCTGGGGGCAGGTGTAGGAGCAAATGGACAGATGAGAAGTGGCTTCCTTGCCAATTCTAATGACCCAGTTGGCCCTCGACAGTTGAGAGATTATCTGGCTCCTTGCTCTGGATAAGTCTGGGGAGGTTCACAAGAAGCCACTCTAGCTGGACCTTTGGACTTTATCCAAAACTTGAGATAAAGTCCTGGAGATGTTGGAAGCAAGTCATTGCAGGTTGATGCTTTGGGACAATCTGGTGTCAACATGGCAACTCTCTTGAAGGAGGGAGACACTGATACACATCTGGAGGGCTTTGGAGCTGCCCCACCTCCATCTCGGCCTCTAGACTACTGCACTTGTTCATTCCATCTCTGCCTCCTCACTGGAGATAACGGCACCCAGTGAGCCAGGGCAAAGAGAACTCTGGGCTGCCCTCATCTGCATTTTCTCACTGCAACAGTGTGAGAAAGCCCCAAAGCCAGAACCCAACTGGGGCAGCAGGAGACTCCCACTCCAGGGAAGCACTGAGGCCCGCAGGATTGGCTGACAAGCCTGCCAGTCAAAGTTATGCTTCTGCCTCCCCCGTGACCATCCTCACAGACTCCTGTGTTCAGGCTTTCTTGGAGGCTGTCTGGAGCTACCTGGAAGGATGCTGCCTGGGCCAAATGGCATCATGAGGTCCCCACACTCCTGGAAAAGACAGCAGGCTCAAAGAAACCTTCAGGAGCAACAGAGGGGTTGGGGCAAGGGTGTACCTATCCTGAGAGCCTTCCCCACAGGAAGGAAGGACCTGTTTCTCACTCCTCCCACATCTGACCACAGAACCAGCCAACTGCGGGTGACCAGTCACTGAGGTGGAATGCAGAAGGCTTGAGTCACTGGAAATCCCTGATAGTTCGGCATCAGTCACCAGACAGGTGTGTGAGGATTCTCCAGGCCTCCACAGAGGGGACAGAGATCCATTCACTCTGACAAATCTGACACCCGGGCCACAAGAAAGAGATGAGGTCCTCTTACAGGGGACTGTCTGGTCTTCTGCTAGGTCCCTCCACCAACAGCTACATGAAACAGGTCCTGGTCACGGCTCAGGGAAGAAAACACACCACTGAGTAACAGTCTGCTTGTGGTTTTGACACATTATCGGTTTTTATTTAAAAACATGCTAAAAACATGGTGTTCGTTAAAGCAGGGCCTGGGATGTAGGAGATGCAGACAAGGCATTGCAAGCAGAAAGTGCATTCGAAACCAATAAGCGTGCACTCCTGGCTCTCTGGCCACCCAGGGACAGCAAGGCATGTGGAGGCCCAAAGGCCAGACTCCTCCGAATGCCCACCGAGGGAGAGCAGGCCAGGACCCCACCATCATGGAGGAGGGAAGGGAAATGAGAGAACAGGAACATGGGAGGGGACACCGGACCAAGGGGCTGAGGGGCACGGAACAGACCCCGAGCACCTGGCACCCGGCTCCCCTTCCTGTGCCATGTCCTGCTTTAGCACCTCCACCAGCGGGTGGGCAGGGGGCCAGAGAAGGGGGCAACAATTCCATCCACTTCAAGTGCCTGGAGGCTTAGCCACTCAGTTCTAAGTTAGGCCGGAACATGGGCAAGGGCGAGAAGAGCTGAGGTGCTGGCCCAGGCTGGCCCGGAGACAGGATGACACTGTTCCAGCTCCGAGAGCAGAGGCACAAGGAGACTTGCGCCGTGACACCTCTCAGGCACCTGAGAGCGGTTTCCAGACCCTGCCCACTGAGGCCCTCTGCTAGCCGGCTGTGGAGAAATGCCACAGCTACGTCGGGCATTTCCTTGAAGTCACCTGCAAACCAAGAGGACTTTCTAAGTCTGGTCTGCAGACTGCTCGTGTGGGACCTGGTAGAAACAGCCTTGCCTTAGGCAAGGCAAGGGCAGGTGAGGGAGGTCTCATGGCGGGATTGTCCTCAGTGAGCTCACAGCCAAGAGGATCAGAGCTGGCCTCACCTGGTGTGGCCGTCTAGTGTATGGGGGCCATTCCCCAAGACAGGCAAGGGGTTCAGGACACCCACCCTGTGCATGGAGACCTCTGTCCCATGTAGACTCTGCAGATGACCGCACAGCCACACACAGCTAAAGCAAGAAGGCAGTTTGGGACTTGTGGTCTGGCTCTGCTGAACAGACAGTTGAGGTGGGGCTGGTGAGGGTAGGGAACTTCGGCTGCGGCTCCGGGGACTAGCACCACCCTGAAGCACTCTAGAGACCTGAGGTGGCAGGGAGGCTAAATCCTTCCCGGTGTACGGGAGATGTACTGTTGATATTAATGGAAGTTAAAAATCCCATTGATAGGTATAAACAAACCCACCCACTCCACCCACACAAACCCGTTATGCAGCAGGCGCCACATTTTTTTCTTCTGATTGCTGAATGGGTCTACCTGAACTCTGTATCTTGGGGTCCCCGGGGAGGCGGCTGTCGTTCCCCTAATAACACAATTCCATCTCCTGGAACTGGCCAACTCTGTCTAATTTGCTTAGAGCTCCCTGCTCTCCTCTCTCACCCCAAAACTTGAATCTTGGACACACTGAAAGTTCCACATCCCTGTCCTGCCTTGTCTGTTATTCACGGTAGTCAGAGAGGTTACAGGTTGGCTGGGTGGTGTGGCTAGGTGGGGGAAGACCTGGTCTGGTGGGAAGTAGTGGTAAGGAGTCAAATGGCAGGGGGAAAGCAGCTGCCACATGAAGCCGTGACACTCTGGATCCCAGATGGCTGCTGGGCCAGTCCCACAGCCTTGCCTTTACTCTGGTCATGGGAGGGCAAACTGGGCATCAGTGCTGGCAGAACTGCTGCTACAGCTGGGAATACGGCCTGCCTCCATCTCCTCCGCCCAGCACGGGGCATCCAAAATGAGGGCCTTCTCCCCAGTACTGCGGTGGCAATGTGAGCCTGACTTCTCAGATTTCTGGATCTTGTCTCTTTGAGGTTACATGGGATGTGATGCCTGCCACCCAGTGTGGACAGCAATGGATCCTAAGGAGGGAGGGTCCTGAGACCTTCATGACTCTTTCCTTCCCCTCAGCAGGGAAGTCTGAGTGAGTCTGCTGGGGTTGGCCACAGATGCCAACTCTGCCTCCCCTCCTGGTAGTCCTGAGACTCTGTTTCAGTCTGGGAAGCTGAACACGTCCGCTTCCACTGCCCAGAACAGGGTGGGCAGAGTGGGATCCGAACCAGAGGAATCCGTAGCAGGAATGTGTGAGAGTGACCATCTGGGATGCAGGATGCATGTGGGTCAGGAAGGAAGCCTGCAGAGGACTGAGAGAGGAGGAAGGAAATGAAACACACTGGGCTGATTGTCGCCCCCAGCAAAGCATTTCACTACCCCGTCCTAAGCATCCCCTACAGATGTGACCTCCCAGCTCGGGCACCACCCCATCACCCCTGAGTAGGCTGTCCCGCCATGCTTTATATCACACCTGTCTCTTCTGGCCCTACCCATGGATGCCAGGCCTAGCAGGGCCCCATGTCATGGCTGCACCCTCTCTTTGAGGTGAGTTCTGGGGGGGAAACCTGGCACTTCTCACCCTAGAGCCTCATGAGTGTTGCACAGTGATGTGTCCTCACTGAAAGTGGATGGGGGTCCTTTCTCCCTACCCATCCCCACCCACAGGAAAAGGAAACTCAAACCGTTATGGAAATCAACACAGTAAAAAGTTATAAATCAGAAAGCTAATCCTAAACTTATCTGAGAGATAATATTCCTGAATAATCATAATCAGAGTAAAATAAAAAAGTTACACTATAGTATAAAAACCCAGGCAGGGTGCTCCAGGGGGCCCAACCTGGTGGTGCCACACCGCACCCTGGCCGGCTCTCTGGCTGGGCAGCCATGGACGGCAGTGGCCTTGGTGGGGCAGACTCTCCACCCCACACAGGGACAAGAGTCAGCGTGAGGAAGGGCAGGGGCAGAAGCCCAACAATGCAGGGCTTCCTCCTTGATGCCCTGCCCGCCCTGGCGTCTTTGGCAAATCTGCAGGTGCAGGAATCCAGGCGCCCAAGCCCTGAGGTCTCTGCATGATGCCTCCTCCCTGGGCCTCTGCCCTCCAAAAGGTCCAAGGCCAAGGATGTGGGCAGGGGAGGGCAGGCTGGCAGGTGGAGCAGGGTGGCCATCGGAGGGCAGACAGGAGACACAGACTCAGGTCCTCTCCCCTGGCACGTACAGTGTCCGGGTGGGGCCAGGCGCTGCCAAACGCTCAGGCATCATACTTTTTACCCGTCCGGTGGATGTGCTGGAACAGAGTCATGGAAAAGGCCATTCCCAGGATCTGAAAGACAAGGAAAGGACTTTAAAGGGATGCTCTAGTGGCCTGGGGTCTGACCTCAGTTTCACAAGCTTGGGACTGTTCTAGAGAATCTAATGTAAGAGTGGGCATAACCCAGTGTGCTGGAAAGTGAGCCGGGAAACAGAGAAAGCACAGTCTCGGAGACTCTCCTGGACGCCCAGCTGAAACTCCACATAGGAGAATGCAGTCCAATCCCTTTGAGCCACGTGTGCAGAAGGCCACACATCCCCAGGCTACTCACATGCTAACCTTTCAGAGGCCTGGGGAGAAGGCAGAGTGCACACAGGACCTGACCCTCCGCATGGTAAGAGGAGCTGAGGTAGGAGAGTGAGGATGGAAACAGGGTGGTAGGAGGCATTAGAACTCACACCAACCCCTTGTTCGGTTCTAGAACACATGAAGTGACTTCTTTGGGCACAGGCATCTTAAACGACATTAAATCTCATTTATGCTCCTCAACCAGAATCCTGAAAGCAGGTGGAGACACAGAGGTGCAGGCAGAGGCCACTCGTGCCGTCACCCAAGGTGCCACGTGTCCCATTATGAAAGCTGATGACCCAGGGCACTGCGTACCTTTGGCTCTCACGGAAAGCATGTCAGATGACACTGGCTCCGACATCTAGTCCAGGGCCCCCACTTAGCACTGAGTACCACCTCGCTCACTGCCTGTGACCTCACTCAGAGCTCTCCATCACAGGGATGGCGTCACTGCTGGGCCTGGACACTCTGCTCCCCTCACTCTAGGCTGTGTAAGCACAGGTTAGCCCTGCTCAGGCTCTCGTCTGCCCAGAGGTCGGTGTGCCTGGAGTCCCCTCACCTGCATGATAAGGATGCACATCCCCACTGTACCCAGCACGTGCTTGTTGTCCTCGAACCACAGCTTCACCTTCTCATAGCAGCCCTGGGGAGTGAACCACGGGTTAATAAGGTCCCGGCACAAGGCTGAGTTCCCAGCGGCCTGGCCCCACATTTTTTGCCCCAGTCCCTGTCTGTGCTCTTAATTCCAGTACCTTACTACCCCTCAGCCCCTCCTCCCCATCCCCCCCAAGTATCAGCCTCCAACCCCCAGGCTCCACCTGCAAATCCCAGCTGCATAGCCTCAACCCATCTAATTCCCTCCCCTTCTGACTCCCAACTGTGGTGCCAGCACACATGCACACTTGTGCATATACACACATACACACACACACACACACACACACACACACCCGCTGGCTTCACTCCAGCGTACCCCTCTCCCCGTCCCACAGTGAACTAACTCCCGGCACTCCTGCAGCCAGGCCCATCCAGTACACAGGCTTCTGGGATCAGTGAGCCCGAGGCACAGCTCTCCAGCCTCACCGTTCTCCACAAGGGGGTGGTGGTGTTGCGCCCACAGCCCTGGGAGTTCTCCATGCAGCAGCGGTCAGGAACTATGTTCTCCCCCAGCACTGGGTACCAGTCTGTGTAGTCGGTGACTCCACAACACCGCATCTGTGGGAAGAGAGGCCGGATATGCCACTGCTGGCCCCATCTTCGGAGGCTTTCCTCGTTCAGGCCAACCCCACCAAGGCAGCCACCCAAGAGCAGGAATGAGAAAAGGAGCTTCTTCTTGTCTCTTCTTTGAGCTGCAGCAAGCCCCCAGAGGTAGTAAGCCGTTCCTCTTTCCTAGACCAGTGGGGGTGGGACAAGGCTGCTGTCCCTTGGGGCTGGGCACTATGTGGGGCAAGAGAGCCCGGCCCAATACTTGTTCACCACCACCTTAAGTTCTTTGCTTTGTGGTATGGACCCTCCCTAGCTGATTGCCAGCCCATCCACCCGCCAATCACTCCCAGGGTCTATGTGGGGTGCGCATTGGGGAATAGAGTCAATATCAGAAGTGTCTCCTGAGCAAAAATGATCTGGTAACTCCTATCCTTCATCACAACGCTTAACCACTCACTACAGTTCCTCAGGCCTGTCCACTCCTGTGTGCAGGTCATGGCACCTCCTGTACTCACCCCTCCCCAGTACTATCCCACGGTACTGTCCGACCCTTCGAGTTTAGGCAAATGCCCCAGTGGGAGTGGCTCCCCCAACAGCCCGGGTACCCTGTGGCTTGCCCCATCCCAGGCCATGCAGAGACCCGAGCCGCACCTCAGCCTGGATGATATTCCAGGCATTCTTGAGCCCCACGTTGTTCTCGGTGTTGTACAGCAGCAACCCTTCTTTCAGGTCCTGCTTGGCATTCTCGTTCACCTGGCAGATCAGGGGCAACACCACAAGGAGGCTGAGACCAGGCCACTGGCTTTCCTCCCTAGCCCACACCAGGCCAGCTGGAAATGGGGGAGCAGTGTTTCTAGATGGGGAGGGGAAGTGGCCTCTGCGGGCCGTGTCTCCCCTGGCCTGGCCCGTCCCCGGGGCTGTGTGACTTCCCAGGCTGCTCCCCGCTGCAGGCTTACCTTATCCATGTAGACAAAGAAGAGGATGAGCAGGATCAGCTCTGCCAGGAGAATGACCAACAGCACGATGAAGAACTGGAAATGTAAGTCAAACGTGGGTTCGGGATAGTGGCAATGGCCAGGGGTGGGTGCTAACAGAGAATGAGAGGAGACGAGGGGTGGGCAGGGCTCCCAGGTCTGGGAGGATTCACCTACTCCTAAGCAAACCCAGACAGACCACGTGTCAAAGAGTGAGAGGGACAGAACATTACAGAAGCAATTTCCACAGACTTAGGTTAGGGAGCCCCAGAAAGCAAGGAAGGGACATGGGGTCCAACTTACACTGAGGAGCAAACACTTGTTCTCCTTGATGGCCCCAAGGCAGCCCAGGAAGCCCGTCACCATGACAATGGTGCCTATGGCGATGACGAGGTTGGCCGCAGACAGCGATGGGAAACTCGGGGAGAAGGTGGCAAAGTTGCCTTGGGACACGGAGAGCCAGATGCCCACTCCAAGCAGCCCGCAGCCACAGAGCTGGAGAGAGAAGAAGCCAGTCAGACCAGCATTGTTCCTGCATTCATCTCCCAGAACCCCCCAGGACCCCACCCCTGACGCCGAGATACAAAAAGGTTGTAAAAAGGCAGGAACTATCACAGATCCAATGCCTGTGACACACCCTCTTTACCACTGCATGCCTCAGTTTCCCCTCCTGTACATGGGACGAGGCAGCTTCATAAACCTCACAAAGTCTCCCTAGAGAGCAAGTTAAATGAGACAAAGGGAAAAACAGAAAGATACACAAACGTGCAGCTCAGGTTACTCCTCTGGGCAGAGACTGGAGGCTCAGAATGGCGGCTGGGGGTGGGGCTGTGACTGGAAAAGGAAGGGCTGGTCTATGGCAGAGGACCCAGGGCACTGGCTCTGAGAGCCAAGACTTCGGTGGGTATCTCCCACTACCCTGAACAGAAGGGCCACATACCCACTGTTCTCTGAAGTCTGAAAAGCAAGCTCATGGGTAAAAGAACAAAAGGTACTCGTGGGCTGGCTAAGGGGCGGGACACAGGAGTCCATGCTGCCTTCCCATGTTGGTGAATCTTCAATGTCACCTTTGTGGGAGCCACCATGGAACACACCTCTGGGTGGGTCTATGAGGGTGTTTCCAGAGAGCCTTAACTCAGGTGGGAAGCCCCACTCTGCATGTGGATGGCACCCTCCTGTCTGAGGTTAATAAGTGGAGAAAGGAACAGAGCCGGCATCCTTCTCTCTCTGCTCCCTGACTATAGGGCACACTGTGATCAGCTGCCTCCACGCTCCCACCGCCATGCCTTCCCCACCCTGATGGGCTGTCCCCTCAGACTGTGAGCCACAAAACTCCCCTGCAGTGGCTTTTGTCAGGTATTTTCTCAAAGCAATAAGGTCGACACACTTCACCATCCGCGGAACTAAGCCGACTGTGTGCACGATGGACCTGTGAACCTACCCTCTTCTCCAGCACCCCTGCAGCTCTGACTGAAACCTGGGAAAGCATCCCTTTCACAGCTGCAAGCCTCCACACCTGCACTGTTTTATGCTCTGTTTAATCGACACTCTTTGCTCCCTCCGAGCTCCCGGGAAGTGTGCTGAGTCTGAGGAGCCAATCCATCAGTCAGCCAGAAAAGCTACAGCCACGTTAGAGACCTGCCTTCCAGGGGCCTCCATTCTGAATGGAGCTGAATGGGAGCAGTAAGAATGCAGCATCTACCAGTATACAGTGGTGCCAAATAACAGCTGCAGGCGTTTAGAAGAGGCAATCACTGTCCTGGTCAGAGACACCAGCTGGAGGAAGCAGTCACCAAAGGCTGGGTGGACACGAGGCAGGTGGAAGACAAGAATTTTCCACACATAGGGAATGGGTAAATGGTAAGGGCTTGAGTCACAGGTGTGAACTTACCAGTCAGCTCTGCCTGCCCTGGCTTTGTGACCTTACAAACTTCAGGGGTGCAGATGCCCTTCCATGGACTAATTAGATGGCTAGTCTTGGTTGTCTACTTGACTACATCAAGATTAAAACTCAAGAGGCTGGGTACAGGGATTTTTCTTGATTGAATTATTTGAAGTGGAAAGACTCCTTCTCAATCCAGATCTTTTGAGATCCACCTTAAATCTGGGCCACACCTTCTGATGGCAGCCTATATCCCTGTATAAAGGACATGGAAGAAGGAGTGCTTGCTCTCTGCCTGCTTGCCCTCAATATTACTGGCCACTCCATTCCTTCACTGATATTAGAGCCTACTTCTTCAGGATTCTGGTGTATACTAAAGACCAGCTGTGTATGCTAAAGACAGCCGGCCTCAAAGACTGAACAACTACTGGATTCTTGGACTTTCCATGGGGGAGACAGCCATTATTGGAATAGTTGGACCATGGCCTATAAACCACTCTAATAAATCCCGTGTGTGTGTGTGTGTGTGTGTGTGTGTGTGTGTGTGTGTGTGTGTATGTTTGTTCTATAATTTGTTTCTCTAGAGAACCCTAACTAATAAAACTAATAAATATGGAGCATTGTTTGTTGAAAGGCATTTCCTGAGCAGCTACTGGGTGCTGGGGCTGTGCTGACTGCCCGACTCTCTGAAGTGAGTACAGCTCCCGCTCGCCAGCTGCTCTCACGGTGGGGAAGGAACACAGACAGACACGGCAATCCATGCTCAGGCACTCAAGGTGAGGGGAAAGGGCATCGGCTTCCGGGAGTTACATTTCCTTCATTCATACAGCCCACAGACTCTAACTAGGCACATGGTTCTCAAAGGCCAGGCCAAGGAGATAGTTGTGAACAGTCCTGGCCAATGCCTGCCTGATGGAAAGAAGATTCTCGTGGGCACGCACACACATGACCAATGCAAGCACAGATAAAATAAAAAGATGCAGTGTGCCATATAAGTAAAGATGCAAGGATGTTCAGAAAAAGGATAGATCAAGTTAAAAGGCCTCAAGTTAGGACCAAGCCTGTCTGCCAAGGAGGAGTAAGCTGCTGTGTGGCTGCCACAGAATGACTGTGGTGACATGTGGCAGAAGATAAAAGAGGCAATCCAGCCAGGGGACAGATAGGACAGGACCTGGAAGGTAGGAAAATGCAGGTGTTCTGCCCCAGGGCTGAGCATGACATGATCCAACAAATGTTTTTGACAGTCATCACAGCTGCTGTTCCCAGAAGAGGCCACTGAGGGCAAGAGACAGGCAGCACATGCAGAGACGATTGCAGTGACTTGGGGAGAGCTGGTGGCCACTCATCAGGGGACTGTGCAGGAGCAATGAGACATGGTTCAGTGGGAGACAGGCAGTGTCGGAAGTGAGCTGGCCTTGAGGACTGCAGAGAATTCTGATAAATGGGAAAACAGGAAGGTGGCTCATACACACACACACACACACACACACACACACACACACACACGCTCTATTACTAAGCCACAGGTGATTCAAGGATCTGTAGGGGACCAGAGTTAGGTCACATAAAGCTTTTGCACCAGAGCGACCTCAAGTGAGACCCGGGTCAAGGATCCTAGGATTCTGGCCTTCCCAAGGCCCAGAGCTACCACCACTTCAAAGCCATGGAGAGAATGAGTGTGTGCCAATGCCCTCTGTGACCACTAGGTGGTGCTCCTGCCTGGTTCAGAAGCTTGTGGGGTTGGCCTGCGATGCCCTAAACGTGCATCCAGCCTGTCACCCCGACTTTCTTCAATCCGGTCAGTTTTCGGTGCTGCCATCTCAATTTTTCCTTCATTAATCATACCCTGGAAAATTCACGATTTTGAACCAAAGATTTATGGCTCTAGAAATAGGACCCTGGAATGAGAAACAGAAAACCCTCCGGGGCAGGTATTTGTTTTAGATGGAGGAGCCTGGCCTGGGGACTCCTGGGGCTGCAAGATGCCCCCATCCCCAGCTGCTGCAGCCTCCATGGTGTCTATACCCCAGGCCTGGAAATCCTCAAGGCAGACCTTCTCCATCCTACTCATCGGGAGCAGGCCTGCTAGGGCCACTTCTATCTTGGGGAGCTCCTATGGTGACCAGGAGCATTTCTTTGGGAAACCTCAGCAGTTCAGAACCTCCCGGGGCCATGCTTCTCCCAACTGGTTCTCTGACTTCACACCCCATGTCCTTCAATATGGTCTTAAAGCGTCACAGATGTCAGCTCAGGGACCTTCTTGCACCTAGAGGATTAGAGCTGAACGCCACACTCACATTTCGTCTTCCCTCCCACCTGAGGTCCCACCAGGCTGACATATAGGCAGTCCCAGCACATCAGAACCTGAGCCTGACTCCTGGTGAGCCTCCTCTCAAAGCCCCCATATCCGTTCCTCACCTCCCACCAGGCCCCCACCCCTAGTTCTAGGCAACCTGCTGTGCCACAGGGTGTACACAGTGTGACCCACGTCCTCGGGGTCTCCAGGTGACATGCCACTCGTGGCTACAGATGACCCCGCCCCACCTGAGGCTCCAGGCAAGAAGAAAACAAAGACTTGGGCTTCATCATACAGCAAATGACACTGGGGGAGGCATGAGAGACACAGCCAGGCTGGGACACTCAGGTGCTGCTCTTCCTGTTTCTGCCACTCCCTAGGAGACCTAACTGCCAAGCTGACAAGCACCAAGACATCCTGCCTCAGCCCCTACCCATACTAGACTCCTCTGTCCTGGCCCTGCTTTTCAGTCCATCCTACAGAAAGCTGCCGGGACCCCTTTTCCAAAATGCCTCTTTCCTCACATGGGTCTATGTGCCCTTAAGATTCTGTAGGCCTCTGAGGCCAGATTCCCTTTAAACTGTGTGGTTCAGATTGGACCACTGCTCTGGTCACTTCTAGCCCAAGCCCAGCCAAGCTTCAGGAATGCTGCCTTCACCTCCTAGACCAGTGAATCTCAGGTAGGAGAGGTCCTGCTCGCTGGGGACCTCAGACATGTCTGGAGACACTTCTGTTGTCACAACTGAAGTAGGAGAGGACAGAGGAAATGCTCTTGGTATGTAGAGGACAGAGGCCAAGGGACACTGTTGACCAAGCCACAGAGCTCAGGACAGGCCACCGCAGGGAACTATTTAGCCCCCAGTGCCAAAGAGACTGGGGAACCCTGTCCTGAGCCCCCTCTCCCGCCAGGTGCCAGCTAACTCCTCGAGAACACTGACTGCCACTACAGAGAGCTCCTCTTCTCCCTGCTGACCCAGAAAAGGATGGGGAAGCGGCGCACACTCTCTGGGAGGCTTCAAGCTGGGGCAGAAGCAGGCCAGAGCTCAGATCGAGCTGAAGGCTGTGGGCAAGAGAGAGGAGGTGATTGCAGACACAGGTTTACTGTGGAGTCAGGGAACAAGGCCTGCCCTGGGTAGGTAGGAGGACATGAAGACAGGAAGCCAGCTCTGAAGTCAGGGCAGGGTCATGGCCAGGGTGAGGCAGTAGAAGGGCAGGGAACCACCCCCATCCCCAAGGTGGGATCCATTCAGGAAGCATAAGGCCTTGGTGGCCCTGCCAAAGCTGGGTGCCAGAGAGCTTAGTAAGTGGCATTCGAGAAAATTCCCTTCTAAAACCAGAGGGTTGTCTCAGCTGAGATGACCGAGCTACCATACAGCCCAAGGCCCAAGAATCTGGGGCGAGGCAGAGTGACTCAGGGGCATCAGGATCCAGCCAATACTAGCACCAACTAAGGGAGGTCATCAGCCCCTCATGTGGTCCAGGCCTGGTTGGAACCTATTTCCAAGCAAGGGCAAGCCAAGGAGGCTCCTATGTCCCAAGCTTCCTCTGTAACTCCCTCAACCAAGAGCCTTTCAAGAGTTTCATTCCAGGGCAGCAAAGAAACCCACATATGAAGTTGATAAGAGACAGCCCAACTAATGTCTGTACACAGCTTGTCGAGGCTGAGATTTACATCTGTTTGTTCATGCTATATCTCCATGGCCTAGAGTAGCTGTCCACACACTGGGGCCACTTCTCCAGGGCCATTTTACCTGGAACTTGCCCTGGTAAAGTCTTGCAGAAGGAAAGGACATGCCCCATAGCATAGGGGAGATGGGTCCATGGCTGTCTCAGGCATCCTCAACTCACAGGAGCTCACCCAGCATGTCTGGCAGGTAAACTGAGGCCCAGGCAGCATGTGACCACACCAAGATAGCCCTGCCAGCAAATTCCTCACAGCGTTAGTAATAACTGGCATGACACATCCATGCCATATCTCCTCTTCAGTGGTGTCCACACTGACAGATCAGGTTAATACACTTTTCTGCCCCCAGGTAGGACGTTCACACAGGCATCCCATTTCTCCAGGTCCATGACTTCTCCAAATTCACCTCACTCTGGGCCTTCTATCCCCATCCAGTCTGGCTCAGGACAGATACCATCCATATCATCTGCACCTTTCCAGCCTTTCTTGAGGGAAAATGTGGGCCCTCCCAGGGTAGATGGAGCCAGGACAGTCCCCCGAGTGCAGGCTAGCCCCCAACCCAGGCTTCACCAAAACCACAGCTCTTTTCAGGGACTAGATTCACTGTCTTCTATTTTCTTCCACCCTAGGGTCCAGAAAATGCTTGGGGTACTGAATTTTTCTTCAGCAACTGAATGGGTGGGAGAGTGAGTGAGTGAGTGAGTGGGTAGGTGGGTGGGTGGGTGAGTGAGTGAGTGAGTGAGTGAGTGAGTGAGTGAGTGAGTGGATGAGTGAGTGGGTGAGTGGATGGGTAGCTGGGAGGCCTGAGCAGGCCACAGCCCAGGAACAGGAGTACGCGCACACACACACACACACACACACACACACACGCACACGCACACGCACACGCGCGCACACACACACACACACACGCGCACGCACACACACTCCCACTCAAAAAAGAAGCTCCCTACGTACCCTGTTCTCTCCACTCCTTGAAGCCCCAGCGCGCCCTCAGCTACTCCTATCCTGGTCAGGGTGTGCTCGCCTGCCCCAGCCTAGCACAGCCCTACACACCACTAGCCTTTTAAAGCCCACTGCCTCCTCCATCTGAAGACAGCTGCCCCAGACATGGGCTCTAGAATAGATTACCAGCGGTGGCCCTGCACCATACCCAGGCCTCCTCAACCCCTCTTGGCCAGCAGAAGACATCAGAACACAAGGGCTCACAGCTTCCTCGGTGCTTTCTATGAGCTGGGGCCAGGCCCAAGGCATAATGGCATTTAATAAATTAGCAGATATGGCAAATAAAAGAGGCAATCAAAATGGTTTTAATTGCACAGCCTGACACCTTGGCTCCTTTAGGAGCCTGCCTGGCCCAGAGAGATGCCAACCTGCTGAGAACTTTGCAGTGGGGAGCAGAGCAGATGCACCAGGGTGGAAGAGGGGCTGCTACTTTGTATTGCAAGCGGCCCTCTTCCCTCCCTCCAAGGGCTCTGCAGCTCATTCATTCTCATAGCCATAAAGAGAGACAGACGGGGCTGGTGGCTGGTGTGGAGGGGAGCCGTGGAGCACGCTTCCAATTCCATACCCAGGGAAAAGAAAGGACAAAGTCAGAGACTTCTGCCAAAGTCACCCAGCCGGCAGGAGGATGGTTGGCTGTGGCAGCTTGGTAGGGCCAGAGGGGAGACAGCCATGCAAGGCCCCTGGATCTGAGTGTTGGCCTGCAGTGCATATTCCAATCCCTCCACATAACTCCAGGGAAGGAGTCTATTAACTTTAGATCCCGCTTCCCTGTGGCTAACATGCATCAGTCCTCACTTCCAAGAAGCTCACCAGGAACAAGTGTGACGGGCCTTTAAATATTTGAACATGTGTACTTAGCCACGCTCTCTCCCAAGTCTCCTCCTGGCCTAGGAAAGGGCTTTTACATCTTTCACCTCTAAGTCACCCTCTGCTGCTCATCTGTCTCACACTGAAAGTCACTCTAACTAGGGGGAACCAGCAGAGACAAAGATACCTCTCCCCCACCCCACCCCCACACTCAGAGCTCACACTTCTCATAACCCAGCCTGAGTCCCATTGGTTTGCCGGGTAACCACAGCAGCTCTGCCTCATGTTGAGTGTGTTCAGAATTTCAAGCTGAACAGAACAGTTCCTTGGTCATTCTTCACTGGATGCTGTTTTTCTCACAAGCCTCCAATTTCTTCACAGCTCCACTTCACAGTCCCCGGCTTATAGGTGACAGGAAGATCACACCCATATTTCTAAGCCTAATTCTCCTCCAAATAAACATTGCGTAAAGCACCTGAACGCCACAACCTAGTTACATTTTGATGATTCCAACACGGGCTGGTTCTGTACAGACAAACGTGCAGAATGCTGTGCTGGGGGAGGGGGACCCACGTCCCTGAAGCTGCTGCTCTTCACTATGACTCGGGAATGTCAAGTCTCTTCAGACACCACTGTCACCCCTTCCCCAATCCCTCCACATCCCCTAGCGGTACAGCGTGAGTCCAGTTGTGTTTCAGTATCTGTGTGTCTTGAAACAAACATGTCAAGGGCAACCCCACAAGGCCCGAGGACAGCACCTGTCACTGCTCTGTGGGTTAAGGGCCTAGGCGGGGGCAAAACCCAGTCACCACCTCCCACCAAAAGCACTAAAGCCTTACTGTCCTCTTGTCTCTGGGATGGTCGTGGCTGGCTTTGTTGGAGTATGACTCATCTGATGGGACTTTGGGGTCTGGCTCTGGCATATGGGACCAGCTCCACTCAGCACCTCGCTCTTTCCATGGGGTTGGCAGGACTCAAGAACGACCCAGTGTAAACAGGAGAATCTGCATCTGTCCTGGGCTTCAAAGCCCGCTGAGGGGTGCAGAAAGGTGCTAGTCCTACAGAGCGAGGGGCAAGGACCACTTGCTGCCTACCCTGTGTCCCAACATAGCCCTTAAAATTGGGCTCATTGCCCTAGGATGAGAGGGCACCCCGTCCAGGGTGGCTGCCCTGTTGCACGCTGTTCCTGGGCCCTCAGCTTTCTCAGAAGCCAGCATCTCTTCACCTGTTAACATGGCCTGTAGTGCCCTGCATGGCTGGACACTGAGATGGGAGGAGGTGCCATCCCCCACAAGGGTGCTCATGCCTAGAAGGTATGAAGCTTGAGGAATGGCCCCCAGAAGGACCACAAAATGACGTGCGGCTGGGAGGCTAAAGAGCCCCAGATGACACAGAGCACCTGCCAGCCCTGTATAGGAAGAGTGATCACTCAACAGTCCATAAACATTGATTCCCACTGCTGCCCTTCCCACACTGGCTGACTCTGGCAGAAGTGCACTTCGTCCCAATCAGGTATGTTCAGGGCCAAGAGTTCTACCTAGCCTGGCGGTTCTTGGGGTGTAAATGAGATGGGACTCAGGCAGATGTGGGGGAGAAGGTATACCAGGACACACTTGTGACTCCAGGTTCCCAGACTTTCATCCAACCAGTTTCAGCTGGTTCTTAGCAGCAGAGGTCAGGGGCTAGGTCCCCAAACTGAAAGCTTCAACATCAGGCCTTAGACACAGGCATACAATCGCTTCTCAGATTGTCCCTGTATTTTGGAATACACAGGAGATCATGGGCTAATCACAGATAGGACAGGCCCAGGGAAGAGTCCCAAGAGGAATGTTGATAATCCAGTCATGGTCTCCAGGTCTCCGCCTTCTGAACTAGTGGACTAGAACGGTCCTTGGATGGAGAGGTTGAGAACCCTGAGACCACTGGGCTCAGCAGGAAACAGCATGGTACCTCAGGCCATTCCAAGTCCAGTAACCTACCTGGTCATGGACCTGGTACTGGACTAGTGCTCCATGCTGAGGCAGGCTCGGGAAACAGTCATGGAGCTCTCAGCAGCACTCATCTGTCCCCCAGGGCCACAGATGTCCAGGGAAAATCTGACAATACAGCCCGGAACCACACTGGAGGTGCCATCTCCATTCCAAGGTCACTGTGAAGCGGGAGGCACTGAGGACGCCAGAGCTTGTCAGAGCTTCTGAGGTCTAGGAGACGATACTGAAGGCACCAACATCTCCACTCTCTCCCCATGTTTGTTTCATGTTATGCAATGGGGGCAAAAGGTACTTGTGACAATATCAGTGTCAGGAATGTGATCATGGCCAGGGAGGCAGGGTGGGCGTAAGGATTACAACATAGCTGGTCACCCATTTCACCTTGAGAGGAAGCAGAACCACAAGCAGCCAGATCTCTGGACCAAAGACCAAGGGGGTGGTGAGGTATTGGGTGCCCTGGTAGGACACTTGACCCTTCCAGATGTTTCTGTGCTCACAGAGCAAGAGAAAGAAGTGCCTCTCAGCACTGCGGACACTGCAAGGAGGAGCAGGCTGGTGCTCCCGGATATAAATACTGCACAAGGTACTGGGCTATTGTTCAAAACTGGAAAATGTGGAGGTTGGGGACAGGTCAAGGGAACCTTGAATTCACATTACATCCTATGGCAGAGCTCAGCTTATCTGTGGCACCGTAACTCATCCCTCAGAACAAGGGGCCTGCTCTTCTGCTTTGGGAAGGTCCCCCCATCTTCAGATACAGAGAAAAGTCACATAGTGACAGGACTGCCCCTGAGTGGCTTCACTCTCCTACCTCTGTCCTTCACCACAGGGGAGGCCATTTCATAACGACATGAGGGTGAATCTTTGGCAGCCCAAGTCCAGGAAATGACACTGTAACTACACAGAGAGAAGTCAGCAAAGCCAGTGGCGATCACAAGGAGGTCTGTCCCTAGCCCAAGCCCCACACATGATCTGCTTTAGCCCTTTGGCATGGTCAGCCTATGATCCATCTCCTCGAGGGATCAGAGGCCCATAGCCCAACTGGACTGCCAGCCAGAGCTGTGCCCACCCACGCCAGAAGGGTGGCATTTCTGACATGCTTTGTAGGGGCCATGGCCAGTTAATCTCGGGTCTCTGCCAGAGATGGTCTCATCACCAACTTAAGTGCCAACCCGAGATCCCTCTCAACATGTGCCAAGAGCCCAGCTTCCTGTATTCTTGTAAGATGGAATTGTGGGTCATCTCTGCCTTCCAAGATGCATGCAGCTGCTCTTGCTGCAAAGCTCCTGGTCCCCAGTGTCACCCAGAATACTCAACCACAGTCATGCAGCTTGTGGAGTCGGGTCTTGCCCACAGAACCCCTATACCACCCCATCTCTGCCACCTCCTTATGGAGGTGACAGTCAAGCACTCAGGAGGGCACCAAGCACCCACCCTATCTGAGCACCTTGTCTCTGCTTCCACACCCACGCTCCCCAACTCAAGGGGGCACAGACATGGAACAAGGGCACAGAGAGGCCAAATGGCAAAGGAACCTAGGTGAGCAGCCCACTGTGTACCACACCGTACATCGAAGCTCTCCACTGGGCTCCTCAAAGGAGTGAGGAGTGTCCCTTGCACACAGCCCTATTTTAGGGAGGAAGGCTAGTCACAGTGCCTGGCATCAGCAAGCCCTATGGTACACTTCTTAGTCTCATGGCTTTGCAGGGCAACTCGGCTACGAAGCCTAACCTAGCCTAGTACAATGCAGCACTACAGGGCGGCACAGAAGTTTCCTAACCTGGCGCAGTGAAAAGAAGGAAGAGCTGGTGACAATGGTGGTGACGTTACCATGGCAACAGGGTACCAGAGGAATCCTACCAATGAGGAAGTCAGCATTCATTGAGTCTTTGTGCCCAGTTAGGAGCTGGACCCTAGCCCTTCCCACAGAAGCCATCGGAGGTAGCTTCCATTATCCCCCCAACTTTGTAACTCATGAAAGTAAGAATCCGAGAAGCTGAGTGGCCTGTCTCTACTTGCATACGAGTTGGCAGAGAGCTGGGTTTCCAATGCAACTCGCCATGCTCCTAATCTCATCACTGTACACTACAGGCCTAAAGAAAAAAATGATCCAACCTTGCTTTATCCTGCCTTTCCAACAACTTCTCACTTGATCTAAGTCGGCGGAAGTGGGGATGGTGTGTTAAACAGTATGGAGAGCCAGGACACAGCCCTGGGTAGGAAAAGTAGGCAGGGTGCTGTGGCAGGACACCTAGGCCAGTGCTCCCCACCAGTATTTGTGACCTAGGCAGTTTTAGGAGCAGGGAGGGGTACAGGAAGGTGGAGACAAGTATCAGGGCCCCAGTCTAGGGAGGGTATGGACAAGGTGGACATGTTGGGGGTTGAGGTGGTACGTAATACATCCCAGATAAGCCTACTCTTTGCTGATGGTGTGTCAGAGTCCCAACTGTCCCTCTGTGAGACAAGGCAGAAAGGGACAAAACAAGGCAGTGCGCGGATCTTCTTCACCCGCCCCGTCTCAGAACAGGGAGCAACACCAAGGGCCCCGGCCATTTGTTTTCAGAGAGCACTTTCACAGACCCTATCTTGGCAGATGCAGAGGTGCTATCCTAGTTTATAGATGAGGACACTGGAGCTCATTGGCACCCAGCCTTTATCTACATGGTGACCACGGGTGATGGATGGGGTGAACAAGGATGCTGCGATTATCCACAAAGACATGGAGTTTCAGTGGGAGGCACACAAGCAACTTCCAGAAAGGAGCAATAAGGAAAGCTGGTCATCAGCTCCTTTGGCTAGGCAGGTCCCATACAGGTGCCCCACAGGTATATGAACCAAGCCCAACCCTGAGAGCCCCCAAACCAGCTAGTCCTAAGGACTGGACCACAGTGCAGAAGATACATCAGCCAGAGCCGAGTATTGTGGATCAAGCAACTCTGGCTGTGTTCAGATTCCCAGGCCCTTCACTTGGCAGCTGGGGACTTCTCTAGTGCGCATATCTTAAATGGGGAATTAACGTTACGTACCACCCAGAGCTGTCGTCAGAATTAAATTAGATTCATGAAAATAAACTTCCTACCACGGTGCCTTGTATACAGCTATAAACGGGAGCCATTACTAGTATTTATGGTCTGCAGGCGGCATCCACCCAGGTGATGGAGGCAGGCAGAGCAGCTGAAGCCAGGAACCAAGGGGTGGGAGGAAGAGAGGTCTTGTCTGCCGGACCCTGTGTTGGTCTGCTCTCCTACCAGGTGGCCTGACGGCTGCCCTAACTGGCCTCCCAGAGTTGCCTTGTCACCCCAGGTAGACCATGCAGCACGCATCACTGAGATGTACTTTCTTACTGCTGGCTTGGGGTCCCCAGCCACCCATCTCCAGGAGGCGGCTTGCTTTCCCGATTTGCAGTGTGCTTTCTTTTGGCAAGGAGCTGCTGCCGTCTGTGCTCTGGACCGTAAAACAAGTTTTCATCAATAAATTAAGATAAGCGGAAAGCCAGCTCAAGAGGAGGCGGGCTAGGGCGGGCAGGCGGGCGGGCTCCGAGTCATTCTGTGACCCAGAAGGGGCTAAAGTGAATCCCAAGCCAGACTAGGGTTTTCCATTCAGGTTTTTCCCTCTTGCTGGGTCCCATGTACCCCAATTTAATCAGGCTTCTCAGAGAAGGGGAAGCTGGGGAAGCTACCATGTGTCCCTCTGGCTTGTTCCATCCTCAGGCAGGTGAACCAAGTGCCACGGGGACAGGCAACAGCAGGTGTTGCGAAGACTCTGAGCCACTACCACAACCAAGTCTCGGTGCCGAACAGCCTAAGCTGCCCTCTCGTCAAGTTACTGGCACAATGCATGCTCCCAAGGAAAAAATGTTCCCGTGGGCTCTGGCTTCTACACTGTGAGCCCAGGATCCCCCAAAACACACCTCCAGACCTTGCCCCTTGCTTCTCCCCACCCAAATGTCTTCCTTCTCCTCCTCCTCCAGTCTCGCCAGCTCGCTGTCCCCCAACACGACAGTGGTTCTGACTAGTGCACCACTCACAGGCCTCTTCAGCCCGAGAAGGGCTGACCTTTGCTGCTGGTGTGCTCTGCCTACAGATGGGTATGCAGGGTGGGAGCCCCTGTCTGCTCCGTGAACCTCCCTAGCACACAACACACCCCCAGCACTGGGAGACTCCCCCCCCCCCGCCCCCGACAACAGACAAACTTAGTATGGGAGTGCAGGTGAGAGAGGGAGAGGATGGCACAGCCAGACAAGCTTGCTGCTCAGCAATGGGCACCTCCTCATCCGATGCCCTGGTATACCAGCTCTTTCAGCTCCTAATGCCCCAACTGAGCCACAGCATATGGCAGGGCCATCTGCACGTCCACCATCACATAGGGAGAGGTGTATGTCTTTCATATGTTTATGGTTTAAAGGACAGGTGGACCTGCAGGTAATGCCAGGAAAGTGCTGAGCTCTGACTACATGAGCTCTGACTACATGCTGGTCATCAGCTCTGTGACCCCGAGTGAGCGAATGGACTCATAAGAGCAACACCCATTGCCAGCCCAAGATCCTGTGATTTCACTTCTATCAGCTGCATGAGACAAGAAAGAGAGTGCCATAGCCCATATCTTGGGTGAGCAAGTTGAGGCACTAAGGCTAAGTGACCTGGCTACAGGATCCGGAGGCTAGAATCTGCCCTTCCTGCAGAATAATGGCCTCATTTTCCTCAGGGAAGGGAGTAGTAAAGAAAGGACATAAACTGAGGTACAAACTGAACCAGGTTGAGCCTGTGGCCTCACTGACCCCAATGCCCTGTGAGCCAACATCAAGACAAAGATCTCTTAGGTAAGGAAATAGAAGTCTAAAGATATGCCTAGCTTCAGACCCATGGTCAAGATCTGAGGCCAATTTACTACTCTGTCTCAGGTACTAGTCACTGAAACACACACAGGCAAAGGTCCAAGCCACAGTGACATTAAATCAAGACAGGTAATTATTATACCCCGACCTGGATATTAATCACATCGATTACTTCTGAGTTCGGGGTGCTTCCTACACCTGGACAGAGCCCAGTGTCGTGGGAACCTGGATCAAGTATAGTTCAGACAGAGGCAGGGACATCGATCTAAAAACAGGTCCCAGCAGCCCTTTCTCCTTCACCTGTGCCAAGTAAGGATGATCAGTTCCCACCAAGGCCTGTTAGGAAGGGTGTGAGCTGGGGTAGGGTAACCCACATGTTAAACTGAGCAGGCAGGAGGAGCCGAGAACAAAGTTCAAGGAACTGAACTGAAACATATTGACAATAGCAAAAAGAAACAATTACCTCGCATTTTCATATGAGAGCCAAGGAATAAATTTGCTCTGGGTTTTGCTTATTCAACAGAAAAGGGAGAGTGAGTGAGCAGTGGCTGGAGAAGAGAGGACAGGGCGGAATGCAGACGTTCGCATTTGCAGCTCAGAGTTTCCCTGAAGCTCTCCAAAGAGAGTTTGTGGAGATGCAGGCAGACACGGGAGTCAGAGGGAGTTAACACCGGGAGTGGAAGGGTCCACGGTGCTGCCTGCAGGGTCCCCACAAACTCACGGGGAGGCATGCCACTCCCGTTCACTTGGCAGCTTTGCATCTCTGGAAGTAGACACTGCTTTTTTAAAACAAGCTTTTTCTTGGAGATAGAACCGTCAAGGTTCCTGGCACCAGCTGCTCTGGGGAGCGAGAGTCTGGCTTCGTTCCAAGGAAAAACGCCAACCACTGAGGTGATCCTACAGAGCCTGTCCTTTCTGCACAAAGTGCACCATCAAGAACCAGAAAGCCACTGCCATGTGGGGGGCCGGAGCAGGGTAGAGCCACTTCTGTAGTGGGGGTCCTAACAGTCTGGTAAGGCTCCTGTCACCAGTCTGCACCCTGTCATGTGGGTACGGGAAACTGGGACCTTGCCACCTGAACCAGGTGTGTGTACCCGAGGCCACCTCTGGGCTGCTCAGGAGAAAGGCAGACAGTTTCCCCAGAAGGATGCCATGTTGCCTTGGAATCGGAAGGCCCGACCTCTTGTTTGCAAATGGCAGCCAGTGTTTCTCTGTATATCACACCCACCCTGGTTATGGCCTTCTGAATCAGTCACGACTGCTCTCATTTCCAAAATCATGCTTCTCATCGGGCATGGTGGGTTGTACCTGCAATCCCAGCCCTCAGGGATCTGAGGCAGGAGGATGCCCACAAGTTTGAGGACAGCCTGGGCTATGAAACATTAAAGAAAAATACTGTCTCATAAAACAAAACAAAACAAACAAAAATGCACTTCTCCCCCACTGTTGGTGTCTTTGGTATGTGTCTCTCCATCTATTGTATTTCAGAAAACCTGGGCCAGTAGTGAATGCACAGCAGTGGAGTCAACACTTGGATTCTGAATTCTAGCTGTGCCCTGAACAGATGGAATTCTGTGAGCTGATCGGCAAGACCCTGCATCTTCACCTCTACGGTGGGGTTATAATGCTATCCTTCCAAAGCACACACGGTATTACTTCGCCAGAAGTGGCTGTGAAGAGTAAGAGCAAACACCTGCCTTTTTAGAAACAGGAGCACAGAGTAAATGTTCATAAATGTTCCCGACTGTCTCTGTCCTAAATCCTCAGTCACATCACTCATCCTCTCCCTCTCCACTCCCACGGCCAAACTTCCAGTCTCATCCTTTTCAGCCAACACTAGGCATCCCTGTCACCCAGCTTCCTCAGTCACAATCTTGATGCATTGTGTTGTTCAGGTCATGCTCCTGGAGACTCCTACAGGCTGTGGCCTGAGCCCCTTAGCATAGAGTTTGCTCACCACCTCAACCAGGGGTTATCTTTTCTGTTTCGTCTACCTCCAGGCCTGACAGTCCGGAGCACTCATCTCTCTGAACACATCTTCTGACCCATTTTCCTTACAATTCTCCCCCCACCGGCCTGCTCACCTTTCCATTTCCACGAAAGGACTGTGACCTCTACTCCTGTCCATGTGCTGAGGACCATCTGACCCTTCCTCTCAGGACCAACAGGTTTGCCCTACAGATCCTTATGTGTTTGCTTAAGTATTAGCCCCAGCCAGCCACATAGGCAGTCCACGTTCTTGCTTATCTTGATTCTCTTGGAAGAGTCTTGTATTGAGTCAGCTCCAGGAGTAATTTTTCAAGTTGAGCCATGGTTTCACAAGAAGAAAGCTCCCAGAGCTTGGGGCTCTGTGTAGTACAATTTGTTTTGGATTGTACCAGTTGGTATCCTAGGGAAAAGGTACCTTCCATACCACCAAGGACCCTGAGGGTCTAGCAGGCCCCTCTGCGTAACCCAAGGACCTCCAAACTCTTCTGTTCCCCAGAAGAAACTTGTGGATCCATGGGAACACATTCTAACCCCCACTGCATGTGACGATGGGTCTGCTGATGGGTGTCCTGTCACTCATGAATCATCTTGCTTGCTTTCCAGCCCTTGGTTAAGTATGAACTATGCTGGGAACTGTGCCCTGCAGTGCCCTTGCCTCACAGAATGTCAGTGCTCCGCAAAACTGCTCTGCCCCATGACCTCTGAGCAAAAGCTGGGCAGCGTGTCTCCAAGCCACAGACACGCACGTCTACTGGCCTCCTTGTTCAGTCAGTTCAGGCGCCTCACGGGCATCTTACTCGGATTTGGATCACAGTAGAAACTGTCATACTGGAGTCACAGCGACTCTTACCTGTATCCCAAATCAGCAGCAGCAAGACCTGTGGGCTCAGCCTCTTAACACCCATCTCCAGCTGCAATGGCCTTGGAGAGTGTGCCCTTGAGGATCCAACTGTAAAGGTGTTGTCCCCAGGGTAGCAGTACTGGAAGACACTTAGGACCTCTAACAGGTAGAGATCTAATGGGAGGTCAATCGTTAGGGGTGTGCCCTCGAAAGGGACTGTGGGACCTCAGGCCTTCCTCTTTCTCTGCTTCCTGGCTTGTGACGTGAACAGTCTACCACAGCATGTTGATTGTCACTACCATGTGGCGCCCTCACCAGAGGCCTAAAGGCTAAGTGTTGGTCTTAGACTTGAACCCAGTAAATCTTTTCTCTTTATGAGGTAATTACCCCACATACTTTGTTGTAGCAACACGAAGCTGACTCATGCACCAGCCCATTCATTCTCTCCACCTCCACCACTGGCACCACCTCTCCTTTGAACCTCTGCGATCATTTCCTGTTTTCCCGGCTGCCACCCTTGTGCCTCTGAAACCCATTCTCCCCAGAAGCAGCCAGGCAGGTGGTCCTGGCCTGAATTTCTCCAGTGGTTCTTCCTTTCACGCAGAACAAATCTCAAACTTCTTCCCACGGCCTGTGCAGCCTGGACTCTGGCTCCTTCCTCTCTCCATCTCTGTTCTTCTTGATGGTCTGTTGGGCCTGAAACACCCCACGTTATTTTGCATTTGGTATTTCTCTAGCCCAGACTCTTCTTCCTTGGGCAGCCCCGTGGCTGGCTCCCTCCTAGTCTGTGCATTTCCCTTGCATCTGCCCCTCTGATTGTTTACTGCTGTCTGTCTGTCCCACTAAATGGGAGTCCTGTGGGAGCTGAGCCCCCCGGCGGGTTCCTTGCACATCTCCAGGGTTTGGGCAAACTACATGAAAAAGGTTCAAGAAACATCTAGAAGGGAGTTACGGGGTGGGAGGACAGGACTTGGAAGCCTCTGTTCTTGAGAACTTTCCTCTAAAGTGACATTTAATGCAAGTGGATCAAACTTCTAACTAAAGCCCCTTCCAAGTCTTGGGGCTGGCACTGGGAAGAAGGCTGTGGAACGTAAAAAGCTCAAGTAAATAAAATTGAGAAGAAACATAGGCTAGAGGTCAATGAGCTCAGGGGAATTAAAACCCCTGGTCCTGCTGTGCAACCTTAGGAAAGTGACTCAGCCTCTCTGTGACTGAATTCCTCATTTCTATGGAGACAAGAGAACCAAACTAACAGGGTGATCAGTCATATAACACTCCTTTATCCCAAGGCAGCTGGGAATGCTGGTGACTCTGGCTCTGTAGGTACTGGGTTGCCTCGGTGTCTTCATCATATGCACTGGTCACAACATGCCAGGTCTCAGCTGAAGGACAGGAGGTAGTGAATGGAACATGGTGACGGAACAGGGGTATCTGAGGCTATAAACTCCTGATCCACGCATCCCAGGGATCAAAAGAGAAATTCTGAGCCCTGGATCTTCTATGAGCTGATGGCTTCATCTCCCAGCCCACCCCACAAAGTTCACACCTTACTCAAAAAAAAAAAAAAACAAAAAACAAAAAAAACAAAAAAAAAAAACCCCCGGAGAGGAAGC
>CABHPP010138616.1:0-17786 GCA_902168425.1 Peromyscus attwateri | reverse complement strand
AAAAAAAAAAAACCCCCGGAGAGGAAGCATTCCCACACTTCCCAGCACTTCTGCCCTGTTCACACCAGGTCTCTGCCTGGAAGGAAGAGGCTCCTGCAGCTCACCCATCCTGCAAGGTCAGCAAGTTGGTTGGCTTTCAGGAGCATCTTGCACTAACAGAGAGAAGGGATAAACTGCGTTGCCCCATCTCCGGAATGTGCAGTAGAAGCCCTTTACCTCAAGTCTCCGAGGTTTCTATGCTCACAGGAGGCAGTTAGGAGGAAGCCATGTCAGGCGGGTGGAAGGGGACAGGCAGCAGGCTTACAGGGCCCTGCTGAGATGCCAGCGGGAAGGGTGACAGGGGCAGCAGACGGGGCTGGCTTGAACAGGAGAGCTCGTTGGGCATAATTTATCCCTGCAGTGTCTCCATGGGTTTCAGCTAGTTGAGTTTATAATGGAACGAGCAGGCGCTGTTGTTCTTGGATGCAGTAACGGGAGAGTGCGTGCTGCAGGGAGATGCAGCCATAAAGTGGAGGACTGCCCATTGGGGCTGCGGCACTCCACGGGGACCAGGCTTTACAGTCCTGAAAAGAACCGAGTTCCAAGAAAGCCGCAAGCATGGCCTATAAATCCACAGGACATGGAGTGGGGTCCTGCACTGAGGGGAGGAGGTGGGGGAGACTCCAGGAGAAAACCAGCCCCCAGAACACAGAAGGGAAAGAACAGAGGACTGCCAGCACAGCCTGAGGCCCACGGGGAGTGCACAGATCTCTGGCAGTTGGTGGAGGGTGGCACTGCCACCCGTGGGCTGGGATGCCCAAGGGGGTAGAGTGGTAGTCTGCCTGGCCTGCCAGCCTTGATAAGGACGCTGGAGGCACAGTAACCTGGTCGAGAGGGGTGTCCTGAGTCCTCGGCCATGGGTGGACAGGAGAGCTTCAGAAGGCAGGCCCTGCTCTCAGAGTCTCCTCACAGGTACCGTATAGTCTCTCACTCCCGCCCTCCACGAGGTCTCCCAAAGCCAGGTCTCGCTGGGAAAAGCCCCAGTTCTCTTCTACTCTAGAGCTATCCCCGCAGTTCTGGCTGAACTGCCCGCTTGTCGGAAGACGGCCAGCCACAGTGTTTTCCAGGAGCCGGTCCTGAAGTGGCCTCATGAAGTCTTCTGCTCTATTTCAGGCCATGCCAAGCTCATGATTTGGGAGTCTTTCTGCGGTTCCCCTGAAGAGTTAGCCTAGCCTCTAAAGTCAAGATGAGGGGCGCTGCTGGGAGCTTATCTGACCTCCTGAAGGGATTAGCACCCAGCTCACGAAATGCCAATCAGCCAACGAGGCCGAATTTAACCTCCCTCAGCCACCCCTCCAACTCCAATCAGGGCACTCCCAAAATCGACAGTTACGCTAGAGGCAGCTCTCACCGCGCAGTCCGTCATTTGCTATTTATATACTCCCTTAACCCATCCCACCCCCGCCTTTTGGGGGGAACCAGACACCACCCATCACAGCGCAGGGCCCTGCTCAGCACCAGGACTGTGTGGCCTTGGCCTCAAGGACTCTACCACTCAGGCCTTGCAAGATGTGGCTTCCCCACGGTAGATGTGACAGCCACATTCAGCAGGTCCTTTCTGGGTCAAAACTCCAGACCTCCTATGAATAAGGTTCAGCCCTGTAGTGTCTCCAACCAACTCGGCACTGGGCCTTAAGAATGCAGAAGCACAGAAAGGGTGGTAAGTAGAGACACTGTGGTAAACGGGGACAAGTCTAGTCCTACAGGCAGGAAGCACCTCCTCAAAAGAGCCTATCTGCTGAGACGGACTACTCTGCAGCTCGCAGAAGGCAGTGAGCATGCTCCCTGGAGCTTCCCGGGACACACACCGCCAGGGTGGTCTACCTCAGCTCTCAGCTGGCTCATCTGTTCCCGCTACAGACCCTGGTCTCCCTTGGGATCAGTGAGAATTAGGAAGCCTCACACAGCCTTCTGTAAGTGCATTTGGGTGCACTCATTGGCCAGCCCAGGCTTCTGACATGTAAAAACGGAAACTCACTTTATGCTCCAGGTGACCTAAAAGAAGTTTTCAGGATTACTGTTCTAGACACCCCAAGACACCTGGTCCGAAAACTCCTCACTCTCCTACCACTAAACCAAGGGCGTCTCACTGGTGGCTCTCGGAAACAAAGGCTCCAGTGCTGTTCTTCCTGTATCAGCTCACAGTGGTCACACTCTTTGTGGGTGACCCAGGGACAGCTCACAAACATGGTGGTAAAAGCCCAAGTGGGGAGCAGGCGCTAGAGAAAAGTTTAATAATAGCTCTGGGTTGGGCGCAGCCCGTTTCCTTTTTCAGTTACCCTGATCGGCTGCTCCTGTTACGCGATGTGGCTGCGGGCAGGGCAAGTCAGCTGCTGGGGAGATTCAAACCCAGGTCACCCTGGATGTCACGTCTCCTTAGGCCACCTCTGCAAAGGGTCCATATGCCACAATCAGATGAGGCCCATGCACAGCTCACTTGGGCTGGCCTAACACAGCCTCTATAAAAAGCCTCATGCTGGTGAGACACAGCCAGGCCGGAAGCCCCAGGGTTGACTGTCCCTGAACCAGCAGCCCTCCAGCCCAGTCAGGTGCTTTGCTTTTCATTGTCTTTCCTGACTACAGGCTGCTATTCTGAGCTCTGGGGGACAGAGGGGAATTGATAGCTGCAGGAGGAACCCCACAGATCGGGCAGGTTGGTGTCAGGGGAGCTCTCCTTTGGCTGGCCTCTCCCCTCTGTCCCCTAGAAACCAATTGATAATTTGTTCCACAGCGACACATGTATGCACGACACGTCCACCCCCGTGCGGTGAGTGGGTCCGGACTGCAGAGAGAGGATATATGGTGCCTGTCTGTCACCCACGGACACAAATGGACATGACAAAGGAAGGGCATGCTTGGAAGCAGAGTCCTCAGCACTCAGTTATCAATGACACTTTCTTTTTCTGTGGAGTCTCCAGTATTCCCTTCAATGTTATCACAGAGCTCTAAGACGTGAATGCAAGAGAACCACCTGAAACCATGCCCGGTGCCTAGGGCTCTACATGTGCTGGACACTGTCACTGCCATCGTCATCAGAAGGGACAAGAGCAAACCAAGCTCTCAGAGTCCTTTTGGTGGAGGACTTAGCGAGCTGTGCAGCCTATGGGCCTGGGATGGTTTAGAAGGCCCCTGCTTGGGGAATAAGTGATGATGGACACCAGTGTCTGGTTCTTTGCCCACTTGCAGAGAGACTCCCTTCCTTCTCTGCATCTCTGCTTAGGCTCCAACGTCAGGGCATCAGGAAGGGAGGGAGGACAGCAAGCAAATGGGTGCTTAAGGCTGGGAACAGCGCGGGAGAGAAGCTGGGGTCAGAAGGAAACGACAGGACAGGGCCGAGGTGAGCAGAGGAGTGGTTAGTGCCCAGTGCAACAGTCACCCTTATTTACACAAGGGCACCTGTACTGGGTTCTGATGCACTACTGTGTAACTTTACCAGCCTTAGCAGGAGGGCAAATGCCACCCTATGAACCAGTAGGGTCGCAGCTTTGGACTTGTTGTTCTGACCCCTTTACTTCCCTGGCCATGTCAGAATCCCCAGAGCTGTCCCCACACAGCTGGAGATTCTAAGAGTCCCATGGGTACCAGGAAGTCTAGCCAGAGGACCCACCACCGAGCTGATGCGCTGCATTATACACACTCCCAAGAACACAGTGCCCTTGAGAACTGACACATTCTGGCCCCTTTCCATTCCTCTTCCTGAATGATTACCCGTGGCCACCACTATTAGCATCCCATCTTCAAAAATAGGTCCTGAAGGTCATGACGGGAACTGGCAAAGGGGTATGGTTTCCCACCCTAGTCCCTTTGAGCGTCCAGGTGGCCTCTCTGAGCTGTGGCATCACTGCAGGTACCTCGTGCAGATGCTCTGCAGAGCACACAGCCTTCAGCAGGCTTTGACTTCCCTCACTGTGGCTGGTGGATGGCTCCTCCACCATCCCATCTACTCAGATGAAGGCACCTGTCCAAGTGATAAGTTCATCAGCTCGGGTCCAGAGTCTAAAATGAAGCTTCAGGCAACTCTGTGTCCCTCATCAGTCATTATCATTACCCTGTTCACTGACCCAGCAGGCACCTGCCAGCAACGGAATGGTTTTTATTCCCATCTCCCTAGCCTCTTTTGACTGGTTTTCTTGGAGACTGGTGTGTTTGCTCAGGGTAGGCTTTTAGCAAATGAGCCATCCCCTGAGGTCACAGCACACCTCTGGAAGGCAGAGCAGGTCAGTGAGCCTGTTTTCTAGATGGAAAGAATCTAAGAGACAGTCCAGGTACACGCTTATGTGTTCCCATTATACACGGCCACTCATTGGGACCACAGAACCAACCAGCTCTCTAAACTCCCAGTTCTTGCCATGAAATTCTGAAATCCTTCTTTGCAATCACCCTAAAATAGCCTCGTCTCTCATCCCTGACCCTCCTCCTAGAATGGCTTTTGGAGGGGAAAATGGCAAGGTCCTAAGGCCCACTCAGCCCAGGGAGGGTCCTGGCGTTAGCCTGAGAAGTACCTCTTCTCCCTCTCTCTGCTCCTTTCAGTCTAAAATAGGCCACAAGGCAGCCTGCCAAAATCCTACACTCTTGCCAAACAGGAGGGTTGTATTTCTGGCTGCACATCTCAAAATGCTGGACTAGAGAAGGTTTCCCAAAGCAACAGCTGACTCCGGCTGTGATGATAAGCCCATCCTGGGTTTGGCTGAAGCCCTGAGTGTGGACAGTAGGAGGGCTCTGTCCCTGTCCTGGGCTCTGGGAGTGCAGGGCAGCTATATAAGGACAGCCATATAAGGGCATGGGACTGGGGGGAGCCCAGGGGGCTGGGGTTTCTCCTGGCCCAGGCAGGAGCTCACAGTGCGCACCTGCCATGGATAAACATTCCTGCCTGCATGCCATTCCTCAGCCTGGAATGGGCTTCCCCCTCTTGCTGCCATCACATACCCTCCAGCACGGTATTACACCTCACCTGCTATGGAAGCCGAGCCAGCAGCCCTGCCCTCTCCAGCCACACCAGCCCTAGAGGGCACAGGGATAGACGTGCCCACAGGAACCATGTGGGAACCTGAGTGGCAGGTCTGAAGGCATGGAGATGTGGCAAAGAACAAGAGGTGGGATTTTGTGTCTATGTTTGAGGACATATGGAGGCCCGAGGTCTACCTGGAGCATCTTCCTCGATTGCACTCCACTTTATTTTTTGAAGCAGGCTCTCTCTGAAGCTGAAGTTCACTGATTGAGCTAGGCTGGCTGGCCAGCGAGCTCCCAGGATCCTCCTGCCTCGGCCACCCCAGCACTGGGATCACAAGCACAAAGTGCCTCACTCAGCTTTGCACATGCGTACTGGGGATTAGGGCTCAGGTTCTCATGCATGTGTGGCAAACACCACACAGAATCAGCCACCTTGGCCTTGAGGGGGTTTACAGTGTGTGGAAGAGATCACGGTTCACAGAGGCTGTGCTCATTCCATGAAGCCCGGAGGACAGAACAGGAGAGTGGTAAAACCTATGAGGCAAAAAGTGACTGACCTTCTCTTGCCCAGAGACAAGAGCAAATCAGCGTGCTGGCCGAGCAGGAGGTTCTGCCGCTAGGAGCCTGAGAGGGAAGCCGAGGGCTCTCTTTCTGGACAGGGCTACCACAGGCGCTTCTCATTCTACATCTCTGTATTCTACCACAGTTTCCCAGGCTCACCCTCCACACCTCTGAGCCTGGGTGCGGTGCTGACTGGCTGCCCAGTCTTCCAGGGGTATATGCAAATGCACTGTCCTGTGTCTCCATCTCTTAAGCTAATGTCCTTTGCAATTGAAGACCACCCCCCCTCACATCTCCAGTAACACCAACAGGTGAGCAGTGGCTCTCTCCGGAGAATGACATTGTGAGTGATTTTAATTTACACTGATTTGTACTTCTCAGTTCTTCTCAGTATTCTCTAATGATTTACACTCTAGTTTCATAACCAGAAGTGAATATTTTTTAAAGCATCAACTTCTTTCCAGGTGTGGTAATGCACACCTATGATCCTAACATTTACAAAGCTGGGGCAGAAGGGTCTTGAATTTAAGGCCAGTTTGGGCTGCATAGAGAGACTATCTCAGAAATCCTTAAAAAGAAAAAAATAATAATAAAGCAAGGGAAGGAAAGAGCCAACATCTTTTTCTTTATCTCAAGCCTGTTCATCATCAGTCAAGATCAGTCACTCAGCCCTCCGGCCTGTCCCCTCTTCTTTCTGACACCCGAGATCCTCACACATAGCAATTCTCTCATCTCTACCCAAGGAGCTTTGGAAGTTACCCCAGGCATGGGTATGTTCTAGTTATGGACCTAGACTTAAGATGGCTCCCAAAGCCCGGAGGTAGGTAGAAGGAGGAAGGAAAAGGAAGAAGAGAGAAGTTCAAGTGTGAACAGTAGACCCCCCTCCCCACCAGGTCCTCCCAGGTCCACACCCTTCTCCAGGGCAGCTTAACACTCACCACCATCAACCTAGCCACTCCTTGGACCTGGAAGGTTACAGCAAGCACCAAAGGCTCAGAGTCAAGCTTCACATACCTCAAGGGCTCTGTCATGGCACCGGAAAGGGCTCCGAGTCACAGATACGGCCCCTGAGCCACCATCCTAGGGCAGTGTATATGACTGCCAGCAAGCTGACCTCAGCATGGGCAGGCTGACCTGGATGTGAAAGCAGAAATGAGACAGGGCTCCTGGCTGCTCTAACCAGTCGGGACGGTCTTGGAACGCACTGTACATAAACTGATACAGAAGAAAAGGACAGAGATGGTCAGTTCTGGGTGCTCTGACAGCGAAGAGAGATCATCTCAAACATGAAACATACCAGATACCCACAAAAAAAGTGCAAAAGTGAGGCACAAGGTGACCCTACTGTGGAAAAGCAGAACAGATGGGAGGCTGGATTCAAGTGTGCAAAGTCATGGACCGTGACAGGGACAACACAGCCCTGACTAACAGATCTCAAAATATAACTTCAAGCATCCCACGAAGTCAGCCAACACCATCTGAAGACAAATAAAAGGCAAGCGAGCCTTTCACAAGAGCCAAAGGTGAGGGGCTTGTCACCATGCTGGCGTTACAGGCTGAAACATGACTAGGATATCAAGGGAGCATGGACACACCCATGATGGGAGAACCAGAAGATGGCCCTTCCCCACCCTGCTCAGTTTACAGGTGGTCAGGGCCCAGGGAGGTGTTCCAAGCTTGTGTGCCAAGCCAAGGACAAGTCATATCCCCCTCTCCTCATCCCTCCACCTCAACTAGGCAGTGATCCAATGTGCCTTCCTCCACTACAGCACACAAAAGAGCTTTGAGAAAAAGAAAACTAAAAACCATCTCTTTCCTGCAGCAGGAGTCAACAGCCCCTTTCCACTTTGAGGGTGGATGCCTAGGAACTGCTCTGAGGACATCCTTCCTGGCCCCTGCACCTCCCTTGGCCAAGGCCTGAGAGCCGGAAATGAACTTGGCATCTTCTAGGCCGCTCTACCAACTGGCAGGTGCAAGAAACGTGCTTCGGTCCAGGCATCTGCCTGCTTGCCTGGCTGCCCAAGGATGGTCCAATCAGAGTGGTGCTGAGTTCCAGAACCAGGCACTGCCAGCAGGAAGCAATGGCATACAACCTTCTGGGGATGGAGGGAAGTGGGGTGGTACCTGGGGACTCAGGCGGTGTCTTCACCTCTTCATCCCAGGAGCCCTTAGCATCTATACAAAAATCAGGCTACAGCACACATATCCATTATTGCTAACAGCCTCTTCTAAGGAACAGTGTGGCCTTTGGGAAGATGGAGATGCCCATGGTGGGGAAACTAAGGTACAGAGCAGGAATGGGTGTGTGGTGCTACAGTGGCTCTGAGCTTCATGGTGTGAGGCCAGGCTGGGCTCACAGCCCTCAGGAGGAGTGAGGAACCCAGAGCCCTGGAAAGGAAGCCCCTCAAGGCTCCTGACTCTGGTGGGAAGAAGGTCCTGGTGGTACAAACCTAGTGAACCACATGCTTCCCTTCTGTGCTGCTGGCACCCACAGGATCTGGCTCCTGCTAGCCCTTTCTCCTCATCACTTGGCTTTCAAACCGTGACTAAAGAGACTATCGGCCACATGGTCCCCCTCAGGGGGTTGCTGGGGGGCTCACCATCTGGAGGGACCCATTGCCACTGATGCTCACTGTCTGCCTGAAACACAGGGTCTGGTGGGGTGGTGAGAGGGACTTGCCAGCAATCCTCCCAAAGCAGACACTGCCTGGTGGCTCCTGGGAAGGGATAGTCATGCCACCAGCTGCCTCTCTTCTCCTGAGATCTGTCTACCTCATGCCATCTGGGGAGGGCTAGAACCCAAGACCAGGGCTGTGATCTGGCCTCCTGCAAGTTAGACAAACAGGGAGAAAGTAGGGCATTCAGCACTCCAGCTCCTGAGGCATCTACAGACTTGGAAGGAATGGGGAAAGGGGTGTGGAGACCGGAAGAAAGAGAAAGCCTGTCTACTTGCCTATGGAGACATGGGTCCTTGTAACTGACAGCCTCTTGGGGAAGTAGGGAGAGTCTGGGTCAAGAAGATGAAGTCACAAAGACATTAAACAGTCTCATGTGAACAGCTGTTACCTTAGAGGGCACTATTTGGGGTCAACTGGCCCCAATAGGGTCTGCTGTTGAAACTGACACCCACAGGTCCCCAAGCAGGCAGGAGTCGCCCCAGAGTCTGGCCACTAAAGGAGCTTGTGACTGAGGGTCAAGGCTGAGTCTGGAAGCCTTGGCGCTCTAGAGGGAAGAACTAGAGGACACAGGAGACAGAGGAATCTTGGAATGGTAAGTAGAGGTTGCATAGTCCCAAGGGTTTCTCAGACAATGTAGCCTAGAGCTCCATCACCCCCTGTCTAACATGGGCTACCAGGCCAGGGTCTCTAACTGCCTGACAGCCTATTTCCAAGAGACAGAAATCAATGAAGCCTTCACTGTCCTCCTCAGCCTCCCTAAACAAAGCCAGCACACAGAGAGGGTTCTGGAAGGAGGCAGTGGCAGGGGCCTGGTGTCTGGCTGTTTCCTGCTGGCTGGTCCCCCTAGCCAATCTTTCCTGGCTGTGATTTGGTCCAGCACTAAGATGCTTAGCCAACAACACTATCTCCACAGCTCAGGCAAGGCTCAACCATATGGGGATGAGGGGCCAGGGTAACTCTGGGGGAAGAACATGGCCCTGAGTCACACAGCTGGTACAAGAGCCAACTTTTGTGAAAACTGAGTGTTTCTCAGCCTCTCTGAGTCTCTTTTCCTGAAAACTGAAGGACAAAGGTGGTCATGCCTTCTAGAGAGTTCTGGGAGCTTATTGGGGTGGAGAGAGTGCACATCCAGTCCCAGGTCTGGGCTCAACCCACGGAAGAGGCTCTGAAAATGTAGCCATAACTCAATGAGTTAGTCAACCATTCTGTGGTCCTTGGACACAAGAAGGTATAAAAATTCCTGGGAGACATACCACATGGGTTTATGGGATGTCACTGTATTGAGTTATTAGTTTCTTTTTTTCTTTCTTTTTGAAAAGCAGTCTTAATGCACTGTCCAAGCTGATCTCAAATTCCTGGACTCAATGGATCCTCCTGCCAAAGCCTGCCATGTGGTAGGAACTACAGGTGTGCACCTCTGCACCCTGCAAAGGTTATTTCTCTATATTGGATTTTGAGGCTGGTCGATGACATTGTCCATGCTCCTTTATTACTGAACACCCCAACTTTCGTAGGCTAGTGCAGAGGCTATATTAGGAGGCCTGGGGACTTGATTTACAGGACTCCTCAAGATGTAGTACTGTGGAATAAAGGAATGTGGGCTTCAGCTATCACAAAGGGACACATGGCATCCAGCAGTCAGGGCACCACACTATTCCATGGCATACAAATATCCTTGGAGATCACACACATGGTCATGAGCACTGAGTCTCAGAGAGAAAACAACTTGTCAAAGATGTCACAAAGGAAGAGTTAGGGCTCTGAACACAGTGACCTGTCACTCTGCCTAGGGTATGGGTCACACCTATTCACTGCTGGAGCTCCTTGTTTATCTATTACATCATCTGTACAAGGTCTTGTGCTATGCTATCTGTTGGGGAACACAGAGAAGGGTAAGGACTGTCTCCAGCCTCAGGGGGCTGCCAGACAAAGAGGAGGAAAACACCTCACCATAGGAATCCAGGTTCTTCCCTGGGCTCTGCCAGAACACATCTTGGGGGCTTTCCTGTCTCCAGGCTAGGATCTGCTAGAGGTAGGGTGGGAGAGGACTGGTATGGGAGGATGCCAAGGGCTCCCAATACCAAGCAGAAGGCATGTCCACAGTCCACCTAGAGAGGGACCGGCGGCAGGTGCTCCACTAGGCCGAGGCCCAACACGCCCCAAGGTAGCCATCTCAGTTCCACCTGGTTTACAGCCCTACATGACTCGCTCCTGGGGGCTCAACCTACTATCTGTGCACTGCCTGCTGAGAGTAAAGGAAGAATAGCATTGTTCTAGAGAGCCCTAGAAGCTGCTTCAGGAACACTGGAGGTGGCAGGAGGCAACAGCAGAAGTGGGGAGGACAGAGAGCAGAATATTATGTTCTTTGAGTGTGATAATCCTACCCAGAATGGGAGGAAAGAACTACAAGAAACTGAAGATTTATGCCCTCCCTTCGGGGCTGGCTCCCACCCACTGCAGACCCTGCACCTGAACAGAGACGGTGAGGGAGCAGGGAGAGGACTCTACTCTCTATGCATCCCTGGTCTGGATGCAGCCCAGCTAGCAGCATTCCACTCTATACTGAGCCCAGTGACACATGGCAGAGCTCTAGGCTGGCAGAACCCTGCCCACTTCCATAGCCCCTTGGGTATACATGCAGGACTAGATCACCACCCAAGGCCAGGGCCTATCACAAATACAAGCCACACCCACCATGCTGAGCATGAGGAGTGAGGATACACGGGGACAAACAGGCTCCTGAGAACAGCTCACCAGGGAACAGGGCTAGAGGAATATACTTGTCTAAAACAACAAGACCACTAGGGTAGGGCCACCTAGTGTCCAGGCATGCCTGTGAGGTATTACTTAGGTTAGATTGGGTTCTGGGCATCTGCGGGGTAGGGGGGATGGGGCAGGTACTGTGATTAGGTTAAGACCAGGACCCAGAGACTAGGTCCTGGACTGCATAAAAAGGAGCTGAGCTCGAGCATCCATCTTTATCAGTCTCCTGGCTGCACACACAATGTGACCAGCTGCCTCAATCTCCTGCCACCATGCTTTCCCCATCCTCAGATCGTTGGCCATAATAACCTCTTCCTCCTTTAGGCTGCCTTGCTGGGGTATTTTAGTGCAGCAGCAGGAAAGGTAAAGGCAACAGCTAAAGGCACAGAAAGCAAAGCTGCAGGAGTATGTGTCTTCTGAAACTCAGAGACCGGATCCCAAAAGAGAACTTCGCAGTGTGTGAGATAAACCACGTGGAGACATTTCGCATGGGCATTCCGTAACTTTCCTAACCCACGCATCTGCACATACGTTACACTTTCTCTTCCCTAATTCGGGGCTGCTGAGTCATTTGCAATGCTCCTTTATAAACTGCTCTTCAGTAAGAACCCAATGCACAGCACATGTGACAGCAATTCTGTTTCCTTGGGAGGAAGACTGGTGTGTGCAGCCTGGTCGGCGAGGACTGTTCTTAAGGCTCCTGGTGCCCTATGCAATGTTATTTTCCACAGAGGTGTCGATGCCTATACTGCCAACTGCAAAGCAGAGCTGCACGATGTTAGTGATTATTATTAGATTTTTTTTAAAGGCCCTGAGTTCCATTCCCCATACTGTAACAACAAACCCTCTAGTTTCTCCCTTTTGGAAAGGCAAGAAAATAGCATACTATTGTAATTTGGCTTCCTTTTATGGCTCGTGATGCTTAGCATTTTCTCCCATGCTTGGTCACTAGTGCATCATCTCACACAGATCCAAAGACAATAGTAGCCACCAAACCCCAGCTCTCAGAAACCCATGCTATGTTACTGACACAACTATAATACACAACACATACACAATCAGAGGCATTGATGCCCTGCTTGTATTTAATACCATGGTACAGCAGAGGCGAGCCAGTGTAAGAAACAATGGATCCATAGTCAGGCGGCCCTGAATTCAAACATCTATTCCCGCATGTACGGTGATGTGACTTGGGGCAAGTTATTTACTCTCGTTTACCCTGATATCATCTATTACAGAGCTGTGAGATGGACAGATAGTGATAACTACTTCCTAGATCCCCATGGGAATCAGGTGATGACAATACCCATGAGGCCCTTGGCACATGACCACACACGTGCAGGTGCTTGGCTAAGCTCCCTTCCTGGGAGGTGAGGCAGGAGCCAGTGGCGGCAATGCAGAGGTTTGCTGGGAGGATGCGGAGAGACATCCCCATGTCCCAAAGTTGCCACTCAGACCTGCCCACCAGGACCGCTTCACAGAGAAGGGGTTCTCCTTTGGGGGTCCTCCACGGCAGGGCAGAGGACTAGATCCAGTGACTCTGGCTTTGCTTCCTGTGGAGGGTGCAAGAAAGCAGCTCCACATCACCAGAGCTTTCAGGATAACGGGAGGCTCAGTGTTTCCTCCCCTGCTGGGGAGGTGCCCACGCCGCCATGTGGAGGGCCCAGTACTCCTGGAGGACAGAGAGAGACTGGAGAGCTCAGGCAGTCACCAGGGAGGACTGGAGAACTGGTGGCAAAGGACAGGGCAGCCACAGGAAATCCGACCCCATGCAGCCTCGCACTTAACTCTTTCTTAATGCAGAGCAATTACCCTTCCTCTCCAATCCCGCTCTGCCTCCCACCAGGAAAAAAGAAGTCCCACCCTGGTCTACTTTAGCAGGTAGGAAAAGATGTCACCACCCCCTTGGCAAGAGGAAGGAGAGGCTATGACCTTGGCAAGAGAGGAGAGTTGCCCCACCTGGACAAGAGAAAATCATAAATCACTTTGAGTACATACATACTTTAAGCAAGAAAGCAAGAGCTTCCCGAAGAGCTGCTCCCGACTGAAACCTCCAGGCTTACCCAGAGGCTACAATGGGGCCAGGCAGCAAAACAGTTCTAAAGCACAATCTCTCAGAGCACCCCTGAGCGCGATGGAGTAAAGGACGGGGCTGAGACCAGCATTTGATTTTCGGTTTCCTTATTCCCCTGTGAGCTTAGGCACACTCCCTAACATCTCTGAGCCTTCATTCCACATATCCATATATGAGAATAAGGCCAAAATCGTTCTCACTGGACCGTCCTGAGGACCCGTGAGATAAAAGTGTGTGTGAGATGGGACCACACCTGACAACGACACAAGCACTTGTTTATGATGTGCCGGTGCTGATGGAGCATTCGAGTTCTGTGCTGTGATTTCCTACGGGTCTGATTTTCCCATGGACCACAGGAGTCTACAGTGGGGCCTCCAGTCTCCAAATGTGCCCCTTCCGGGCCAGAAGCTCACTACAGAGGAAATGCCAACATGAAGCCTCCTAATAGCTCTCAGAAGAGAAAATGAGGGCCAGAAGGAGAGGGCCCAAGGGATGGACCAAATGGTAATGCCACATGGTTGTCACACATTCTGTAACACCCTTCTCTCTGCTTTGGTTCACATCTGAAATTTCTTCAGTGAAAAGCGAACAGAGGAGAGACAGGCAGAGCTCACCTGCTCCGTGCTTTCCCGGGACCTCTGACCCAGGTGACCTCCCCTACTTCCCACTTTTCAGCGCAGCTCTGGGGTGACTTCAAATCCTTACCATCCACATGCATGACAAGAAGGCCAAGTTCAGAGCATCAGGATGGGACCCGGTACTCCTGGGCTTCAGCCACACCACTACATGCTGTCTGCGCCGACCTACACAGCTAACCTCTGCCTCTCACAGATCAAACGGGGCCTCAACAAGTACCAGCCACGGGGTTTCAGAGAAGAGCCCAGTCTCTGAGCCTGACTTTGGTGTGGAAGCCAGGAGTGCAAAGGTAAACAGGGCAGCTATGGGCCATAGTCCTCGCCCCAGAGGACTGGGGAGATGGGATGCCCATTTAGTAAAGCTCGTGCTAACAAAGATTAAAGTTAAAACAGGAGGGTGGGAAACCATTCCTTGCCAGTCCTCTCACGGAGGCAGCATTCCAAGCATTCAAGACTGATGGGGCCTGTGTGCACCTGCCCAGATCTCCACACTCTGGGTCAAGTCCTTTCCCTTTTTCTAAGGGAAGGGGGTATGCTTGCTCCCTTCAACAATAGAAGCAGAATTGGAAAGCAAATGGGCAGCTTTCTAGTCCAACTCCAGACACACCCTGCCAGACTGAGGGTCATGGGGCAGCCCTGACCTCTGAACTGCCCTGGGGAACCAGAAAAAAAAATTCAATGAAACACTTTGGGGTAAAAGGCTCCACCGATGAGGGAGGGTCACCCACAATTCTAATACCACAGCCAGTGCTTCCTACCAAGTTTCCACAGCTAAGCCTGGAAGCACTCCGCTCTGCTAGCTTCTCCAAAGTTCTCTCCTCCAGTCCCTCCAAACCCGGGATCTGATGACCGCCTCTTCATGTATTTTCTCTCTTTATGCAGTCCTGAGAATTGAACCTGGGTCTACACATATTAAGCAAGTGCTCAATCACTGAGCTGAATCCTTAACCCCCTTTTTACCTTTTAATATTGAGATGGGGGTCTCATTAAGTTGCCCAGGCTGGCTTTGAACTATCATCCTACTGCCTCAGCCCAAGTATCTAGGATGGTAAGTATGGACCTCCAGGCTCTGCTGCAAGTCACCCCCACCCCCAAAATTTTAATGTTTATTTATAACTGTTATGAAGCTGAACTGCTGAAAACCTTGCTTACTGAGGCATTCTGACTTGCATTAATGTTTTATATCCACATTCATGGTCAAAATCCACACACAGATGAAAATGGAAAAAAATGTACCAATACCTGATTTCTGTCCCCTATTTTGACACTTACAATCATAAACTTAGGTACCCTCTGACTCCAGTTCATGTCATTCTTTGAGGCCATGGGGCCCTGACCCACAGTCAGGTCTCTGCACGGGACATGGAAGGGTGGGCAAGACTGGGGGGTGTACCCTAGGAGTCTGTCTCTCCTAGCTGGCTATAGAGAACAGCCAGCCCCACTGACTCAATGACATTCAAGGAGGGCACCGTGGGAACAGACCGAAGCCACAAACCACAATTCAGCACAAGCGGGCTGGACGCAGCAGCTGCAGACTGCTTGCATGTGTCTCTGGGCTGGGGTGGGAGGCAACAGAGGGAGACAGAGTGATTGTAGGAGCCCTGAGGGCTGAGAACAAAGAGGACACAGTCTGGGACCAGGGATCAAGGCTCTGTTTAACTGCTTCTAAGCACCACCCTTGGCAGCTCACTGTTTCCTCAACCTTCTTTGTTCACCTGTAAAACAGCGAAGCCCCCTCTGCTCTGTGGGGGACACAAAAGCTCTTTGTAAACTCTTTAGCAGCAGGAACAAATGAAGGAACATGCTAGTCCTCCTCTTGAACATAGGAGGAGGGGGGAAGAAGAGAGCAGGCAGTGGAAGGCCACACCAGGAGGCTGAGATGGAAAAACTCAACCTGCTGGCTTCACAGCCGAGCCTCTTCATCATCGCAGAAAACCCAACCTGCGACAAACGTACGCTGAGTTCATAAACATGATTAAAAAGGTTGTTTGCAGAATTCATACCAGTGGAATGAGCTGCAGCTGGCGGTGTGAGGCCTTCTGCTCCAGGCAGCAGCTGGCTGTGGCCCCAGAGACAGCAGGAGCAGCTATGGACATGCACACCCCCACCTCTGGCTTTGGAGGGGGACATGTGGACAAAGAGAGGTACCCCCTCTTTTTGAAAGTTGAAAGTCTATGCCATCACTCCGCCCTGTGCTCCTGCGAGCTAAAGGAGACACTAGACTCCAGCCCCATCAGGCCACAGGCAGTGCTCACTGCAAAAGGAGAGGAATAAGGTGCGAGGTCCTTCTGTGGGAGTCTGTCTCATGGGACAGGGCCATGGTGGCTTTGACAGGCTACGTGTCCTTGGGGAGACAAAAGGGAAGAGACATAACAGAGCCATATCCGTGGTCTCTTCCGACCAGAGGAGCACTGGTATAATGGGGTGAGGGATGTACATCCCAGAACCTTCTCTGGCCCTCATGTACTCAGTGCTGTGTACGTCAGAAGTTACATATGTGGCCATCCACCTAGCTGTCTTTGATCGCAAGCCATCAGAAGGCCAAGTCCTAGGGCCACCGGTGTCATTAATGAGAGCAGACACACAGGATCCATCAAGGGTGTGACAAAGGGGACAACGGTGATCAATGAGCCCTTGGCCCACATTCAAGATGAGCCCTCTCTCCTGGTGTCTCACTGCCACAACTCTTCTGTGCAGTGGGTGGCTGTTCACTATACCTCTCTCTTGTGACCACGGTCTGCCCCACTTCAGAAGCCCTCCTTGATGTATTGTCACCACCTTAGCTGCTGCTTTCTGGTCATCCCAGGCATGTGCCTATATCTCCTGGAAGCACGGTCACATCCATATGGCATTTCTCCAAAGTTCGCTCTAGCACAAGGTACCTAGAAAGCACCCAATGATGGCTTCTGGGGCAGGAGTCAAGCATGAGAAGCTCTCAAGAACACATACCACGATCCTGCCCCTGTGTGTCTCCTCCCTCTGCCTACCATAGAGCCTGAAAAAGGGCCATCAACCTACACCAAACCAGCATCAAGGCCTGGACCCACAGAAGATTTCCTACACAAGCAGGGCCCACAGATTGGGGCTGGCTCTCTCTTTTCTCCCTTCACACCCATTTTTTCCCAGGCTCCAGCAAGCCCCAACTAATCTCTCAGTGAATACCACAGGCTGTGAAAGTTTCAGACCCAGCCAACTGCAGGCCAGATGCTCTTTGCAGATTATCCCATTTGCTGGGGGAATAAACATGGTGGCAGGGACGAGCTCAAACTTCAGAAGCAGATACGGGAGTGGACGGCACTGCCACCCACCAACCATGCAGCCTGGGGCACGGTACATAACAACCCTGGGCATCAGCTGCCCCTGTGCTAACTGGCAAGCCTATCACCCCTGTGACAGGTTCACTGCTGAAACTATGCGTGTAGTACTTACCAAGTGCCTGGCTCTCTCAGAAAAACTCCATACATGGTAACTAGCACTATATGCTGGCAGTCATCCCTCAAGATGTGTACTGTCTTCTTTCCACCATCCAGCAGGGTGAGGCTCAGCAGCTGTTTCAGAGCTGCAGAGCAGCTGTTCGTGGGGCAGGCAGGGATGGGGACTCAAGGGCAAGTCTTACAGACTTGAAGTGTGCTGTTCTTCACAACAGGCTTGCAAAAGGAGCAGCCAAGCATGCTGCCAGCCCCAGCAGAGCTCACAGTCAGGGTCTGCTCCCCTTGGGGACACCTGGGAGGGTACATCAGCCTCCACATGCTCTCCCTCGCTGGAATGCTACCCTGGGGCTGCCCCTTCCCTGTCTGTGGGCAGCCAGCACCATCAATAGGTGTGAGGCCCAACTGTGGGTACTTCTCAAGTCCACCCAAAGAAAGAAAACACATTTGTGCCCTCCTGTGCACGTTTATGCTGATCCACTGAGACCCTGGCTCCAGGAACCAGGCCCCAGGAATTAGGAACTTTCACAAGCAGGATCTATGGCTTCCAGGCCTGCCCTGGCAAGAATGTGCTTCGCCCAACTACACAGATGAGGAGACTGAGAAGACACTGGGCATCAGCAGCAAGGGCACACTGGCGTGCACGCACAGACAGACA
>CABHPP010138615.1:13576-50040 GCA_902168425.1 Peromyscus attwateri | reverse complement strand
CCGTGGCTGTCCACGGGTCTGTTGGCCGTGCCGGCCAAATCCCGTGCTTTTGCTCCTTTCTGTTTTTACTTAGGCGATGATCTGGGCCTTTACATATGACAGACATGTCTGCATCATTGGCTGGGCATGCTGAGCCATCCACTCAGATCCCAAGTGATGAAGCCTGTGATATGTGTGAGGCTGCCAAGCACACAGCTTTTGTGAGACAGCTGCATTCTGTCCTAGGTGGGCTCTGAGCTCTGTGAGGAAAAGGACATGTGTCTTCCTGGTTCATCTTGCTCCTCCCCCAGGCTCTCCCTGCACCAGGGCCTGGCCAGTGACAAGAGTGACTGGTATAAGCGCATCATCTGGGTGTTGGCACGCTGACTAGACAACGCCACTGAGGGAGTAACGACCCCTTTCTCCTGTCTTTATTTTCTGTGTATCAATTCTCCAACTAAATGAAAGGCTGTGAGGTGGGACCGCACGCAATGGAGAAAAGACACAGAGCTGAGTTAGAATAAAAACCAAATGTACTTCCTGTCTGTGTGTTCGCTCTTCCCGGTACGCCCTCCTGGTCAAGAGCAAAGTGTGCCTTGCCTACACACTTCAGTTGGAACGGTGGTCTCTTTCTTTGTGACCCCAAACTTACGGCTGACATATCAGACCTTGACCCCCATATGGCGCATTTGGAGATGGGGCCTTGCAGGGGATGACAACCGTACATGAGGCCGACATGGTGTGGCCCTGTCGTGTTGGATGGAGGGCTTTGTAACAGCAGATAGGAGCTGCCTTCCTCCCTTCTGTCTGGGAGGATATGGAGATAAGGCTGCTGTCTACGATCCTGGAAATGAGCCCCAGTCAGGAAATGGATTAGCCTGAACCTTGATCTTGCATTTCCCAGGCTTAAGAAGTGTGAAAATAAATGCCTAATGTCAAAGTCACCCAGTTTGTGGTCTCGTTAGTCCTCTATACCTGCAGGTTCCAGTCAGTGAATTTAACCAACTCCAAATCAAGACTATTTGGAAGAAGTTGTTCATATATACTGAACATACACAAAGATTTCTCTTATCATGATTTTCTAAACAATATAAAAACTATTTACATAGCATTTGCAAATTTTAGGTCTTAGAAATAATCTAAAAATATTTAAATTATACAGGGCATGCATGGATTATGCATAAACATGATGCTGACTTTTACATTTATTTATTTTTTATGTGTATGAGTGTTTTGATTGCATGTATGTATTCGCACCACATGTGTGCAGTGCCCAGGAGGTCAGAAGAGAGCATTGGATCCTCTGGAACTGGAGTTACAGACGATTGCTAACTGCTGTGTGGGTGCTGGGGACCTAACCTGCATCCTTTGGAAGAATTTCTCCAGCCCAATGCTGAGGTTTTAAAAAATAGATTTTTTTAAGTGTGTGTGTGTGTGTGTGTGTGTGTGTGTGTGTGTGTGTGTGTGAATGCACATATGAGAGAGCATATGCATGAGGGTGTCCATGGAGAACAGAGGGGTCAGATCCCCCTGAAGCTGGAGTTCAGGTGGCTTCAAGCTGCCTGGTGTGGGAGCAGGAAACCGAACTTGGTCTTCCGTAAGTACAGCAAGCACTTTTAACCACTGAGCCCTCTCTCCAACCCCCATGTTTGATTTAAAGGACCTGAGCACCATGCTAGCTGAGGAGGGGCCTCGAACCAATACCCAACAGATCCTGAAGGACAATGATTTTGCTATGGGAGCCTGAGCAGACCAAGGTGACCCCTGTCCTGGGTGGTTTTGTGTCAACTTGACCCAAGCTGGGGTTATCAGAGAAGGAGCCTCCATAGAGGAAATGCCTCCGTGGACGAGATCCAGCTGTAAGGCATTTTCTCATCTAGTGCCATCCCTGGGCTGCTGGTCCTGGCTTCTATAAGAAGGTGGGCTGAGCAAGCCATGGGAAGCAAGCCACTAAGCAGCTCCCCTCCATGGCCTCTGCATCAGCTCCTTTTTCTGGGATCCTGCCCTGTTTGAGTTCCTGTCCTGACTTCCTTCAGTGATGAACAGCAACGCTGAAGTGTAAGCCAAATAAACCCTTTCCTCCCCAACTTGCTTTTTGCTCATGGTCACAGCAATAGAAACCCTAACCAAGACAACCCCTTTAGTGTCAGTGGCTAGAACTGATCACCAGGACCCTCACCTTCTCTCTGCAGCTAATAATGAATTCCCACTCACCATGTCATAAAATTACCTTATAAAAAATAGTTACAAAGTGGCCACTCCTAAAGGACCTGCTGAGGGCAGGGATTCTCAGGCTGGCCTCTCTCTGTCTGACTTGTCCTCTCAGGAAGCTGCAGCAATCTCTTGGAATCTAGGAGCAAGCCTAGCTACCCTGGTAGGGAGGGGCTGCTCTGGAAGATGAATATTCCAACATGACAGTCACATCCTGGGAACCCACTCCATGCCAGCCCCTTGTGTAGGCTCCTGTCAGAGAGCCAGACTCACAGGCTACCCTGGAAAATCCCTGGAAGATGAGACAGCTCCCAAGGAATCCACTTTTGACATAAAGCTCCTAGGAAAATGCAGTTTTATCCAGGTCTAAGGAACTCAATGTAGAAAAACCTGCTTTATAAACTAGGTGTGATTTATAAAAAACACAACTGGTATCTTTTAACTAGGCTTATGCCAAGCAAAAGGAGGAAGATTTTGTCTGTGCTCCTGTAAACAACTGTAGCAGAACTCATTGTGTCCCAAAAGAAGAAGAGGAGGAGGGAGGAAGAGGAGGGAGGAGGAGGGAGAGGAAGAAAGGCAAAGGAAAGGAATCATTGGGAGTGGAAGGGAGACAAGAATGGGTAATGGGGGTGAGTATAACCAAAATACATTATATATATATGTAAACACTTTAGGGAGTAGAGTGGTGACTCAGTGATTAAGAGTACTGGCTGCTCTTCCAGAGGATCCAGGTTCAATTTCCAGTACTACATGGTAGTTCCCAACCATCTAGAACTCCAGTTCTAATGATCCAATGTCCTCTTCTGGCCTCCATGGGTACTAGACATTACTTGGTGCATAGACATACATGTAGGCAAAATACTCATATATATAAAAAAAAATTAAATTTTAAGGAAAAATATTTAAAATATGAAAATTTAAAACTATATATATAACTATAAATATTTATGTGTATGAGTGTTTGTATATGAGTACAGTTCCCTCGAAGGCAGAAGAGGATGTAGGATCTCCTGGAGTTGGAGTTGTGAACAGGCTGATGTGGATGCTGGGAACCAAACTCAGGTCCTCTGGAAGAGCAGTCAGGCTCTTAACCACTGAGCCATCTCTCCAACTACATCTCTCCCTCCCCTGCTCCAAAAAAAGAAACTATATTTTTTACTTGAATTCTGCAAGAACATTTGCACTCTGAAATAAAGGCCCAAGTGGATTCAAAACAGGTGTCGGAATTTCTTTCTTTCTTAGACAGGCTAACCTTGAACTCACAGAGTTCTGCTTCTGCCTTTTGTTTGCTGGGACTAAAGGTGTACACCACCAGGCCCTACTTTATGAGCAAGTTGGACTGAGGCTTCAGGGGTGGTTGGATGGAGCTCAAGGAGTAGGGGGAGGGGAGGGGGAGTGTATGGAAGGAAGCATAAGGACTACCATTTCATGGTTCTGGCAAGATAATCTCTTGACATCATTTGAACCTAGGATGTACCCAATTTCATCAACAGCCACAAATATTTCTAACCACAGTCCATTACGTATCCGAGGAGGCTCCACCCATTGACTCTGGCCTCACCCCTGCCTCTGCTCTAGACAACTAATGAACTCAGATGCATACTGGTGTCACATTCACACATAGACCCCACGGCCTTGTGCACTGAGGGACCCACAAAGGTGTGTTCTCATCCCAGAAATGCCTTTGTGGAGATGCTTCTCTCTGCTCTACGAGATGCTGTGTAATTTGGTCTTCAAGGCTCTCATTTTCTTTCTGGATCCCAGACATAAATAAGACTAATGCTTGCTTCCATGCCCAGGATGTTTCTAAGCTCTGGTGCCCACAATCATGCCTAGTATTGAGAATACAAGTCTGTCATTATGGTATTTGCAGAACCGGAGACTGTATTTAAGGCTTCAGATTGATGGTTATTATAACCCTTTCTGGATGCTTGTGCCAAAAAACACTGCACAGAGTCATTTTCAGGGAAATTTGCCAGGGAAAGCAGGGTGCATCTTATCACCATGGAAGTCTTTGGGGTTGTTTTCCAGTGGGGAGAGAAGGAAGCTTTCCTGAGGACTGGCCAGGGAGGACCACGTGGGCTAGAAACCGCACAGCTCAGGGGCTGCCAGCCTCAGAGACGATTGTGGGATAATATCCTGTGATAGTTAATCTCACTGTCAACTTGGCGAGTTAGAATCACCTAGAAGATGCATCTCTGATAGTGTCTGTGAGGGGAATCATCCTGAACGGAGGTGCCACGGACTCATAGGCTATGGTTCTGGGCTGAACCGAGAAGCAGAGGGAGAGCTAAGCCTTGCTTCCTGACTCAGATGCAATGTGACCAGAAGCTTCTGGCTCCTGTTACCATGGCTTCTCTATTGGATGGATGATAGCCTCAAATCCCGAGCCTGGCTAACCCCTTCCTTCCTTACGTTATTTCTATTACAGCACACGGAAAGTAACATCCTCCCTTTCCCTGGAGTGGAGCATGGTGGCGGTGCCCAGCAGAAGTGGGCAACCATGAAGACGTTTAATCTTGAACTAAGGGCCTATCACAGGGGACACTCTGAAGGGTGCAGAACGTTCTGGGGGGGTGGACAATGAGGGGAATGGGCAGACTGAGCACATATGCACACCCTGGGCACAAGCTGTCTTGGATACTTATTGCTTTGATAAAATACCATGATCAAGGCAACTTATATAAAGAAGGGTTTATTTGGGGCTTATAGTTCCAGAAAGATGAGAGTCCACCATCATCATGGCAGGGAAGTATGGCAGCAGGGAGGCATGGTGACTGGAGCTGGAAGCTGAGACTGAGGGCTCACATCTTGAACCACAAACAGGCAGCAGGAAAAACAAACTGGGAATGGTGTATGGCTTTTGAAACCTCAAAGCCTGCCCTGCATGGCATACTTCCTCCAGCAAAGCCATACCTTCTGAGTCTACCCTAACAGTGCCACAAACTGGGACCAAGTTTTCAAAATGCCACATATTATGAGGGACACTTAGCATTCAAACCACCACATAGGCCTCCAAAGGGAAGGGTGCTGGGCCAGGAAGAATGGAGTCACCTTCATTCTGGTCAAGCTCCAGTTTTTTTGAAACTATATTCAAATCCATTTCCAGTACCCAATGGTCAAAAATAACCATTCTATTTGGAGTTTATCATAATGCAATTGCAAAGATCATACCCTGCATTATTAATACCATATAACCAATATTTAAAAGGGCATTGTGTTTTCTTAGATCCTTTTGTTTGAGATAGGGTCTCAAGTAATCCAGATTGCTTTTGAACTCCTTCTGTAGCTCAGCATGGCCTTGAACTTCTGATCCACCTGCTTCTCCCTCCCAAGTGATGGCAATTACAAGTGTGCACCATCATGACTCATCTATGTGATGGTGGGGATCAAACCCAGGGCGAGTGTGTGCCAGGAAAGCGCTCTACCAAGTGAACCACACTCCACCCCTCCCTTTGATTATTAAAGCCAACTCTTTTGTGACCTTACCTGTGGGGGGTGGGGGAGCCAAGAGCACCAAGTCAGGTACCAGAAATCGTGATCTGGAAGTTGGTATAGAAATAGACAAGGAGAAACAGCAATGGTGTGAGAGATGCCATGGCCCTCAGGCATTCAACAAGCATGCATTCACAACTTCATTCATTCAGCAAGCATTTACTGGGTACTTGTTATGTTCAGTACTGGGACCGAGAGTCAGGAATACACAGGTGGCTTCTTAGCTCACTTCATCTCCTCTAGGATGTCTATACGGGATGAGAAGGTCTGGAGATGAACTTGGGGGAGGGTTTATGAAAGATAAAAGAGGAAGAGACAGGAGAGGTGGGGAGTCTTCAGCCTTGATGTGTCCCCAGTGGAGAAGAGAAGAAGGGAGGACAGTGGAGTAGGGCAGTTCAGTTCTCAGCAGGGCCAGCGAAGAGCCTCCAGCAAAGGTTGTCTGCTAGAGGAGCCACACCCAGGGCAGGAATGATCAGGTTGTAGAGCATCTAGATGTGCACTGACTCGGTACAAATGGGAAATGCAGAAACCATGGTGGAGATAAAGGCGGCAGATGGAGGCTGTCAGTCCACCATATTCCCCGAAGCAGATGATGAGAGGGAGATCTGAGTAGAGCCCGTCCAGGGTCACACCGCCTTCTCAATCTACAGAAACACACGTAGCACATCTACATCCAAGTCTATGGAGCAGCCCTTTGGGATTGGCTGTCCTTTCCTTGTTCAATCAGTCACAGCCTAGGCTGGTGGGCAGTGACCACCCAAAGCTGCCTCCCAGGGAGACTGTGATGAATGGTTCGGCACTGGCCTCCTGTCTTGTTCAGCAGATGGATGATGGATATAATATAACGGCATGCAAGTTACAGACATGAAGAGGAGGGAGTTAACTGTTAATGAAAGGGTATGGGGAGGGTCGGAACACAAAGGAAAGTGGCCACTGAGTTTTAGAGCTGACAGCTGATTATATGCATTGGAGAGAGACATAGGAATACATCTTATTGGAACCCTGGATTCACAGCCTAGCTGAGTCAGTTGTCAGCATGCAATCTTGAATAGGTCTTAAACCCTTCAAGTAGCCATTTCCTTCCTTCCTTCCTTCCTTCCTTCCTTCCTTCCTTCCTTCCTTCCTCCCTCCCTCCCTCCCTCCCTCCCTCCCTCCTTCCCTTTTTTGGTGTCTTTCTATGTTGGCCAGGCTGGCTTTGAATCATTCTCATTTCCCTTCTGTTGCTCTAAGAACTATCATGACCAAAAGAAAGTTAGAAGAGAAAACAACTTATTTGTTTTACATTTCTGGGTCATAGTTCACCTTTTCAGGAAGTCAGGGCAAAAACTTGAAGCAGAAATCATGGAGGAACTCTGTTCACTGGCTCCTTCACAGGCTCATGCTTAGCTAGCTTTCTTACGAAGCTCAGGATCACCTGTCAGGGGAGTGGTACTGCCCACAGTGGACTGGGCTTTCCTATTCCACCATCTAGACAATTCCCCCCCGAAACACGCCACAGGCCAATCTGATCAAGGCAATTCCTCAGCTGAGACTTTCCCTTTCAGAAGACTCTGCTGTGGCAAGTTGACAAAGCTCAGCAGGACGAACTCCTGGGTTCAAGCAATACTGTGCCTTAGCCTCCCTAGTAGCTAGAGTGCTGTCTTAGTTAAGGTTTCTATTGCCAGGAGGAAACACCATGACCTTAGCAAATAGGGGAGGAAAGGGTTTATTTGGCTTACACTTCCATATCTGTCCATCACTGAAGGAAGTCAATACAGGAACTCAAACAAGAGAGGAACTCGGAGGCAGGAGCTGATGCAGAAGCCTTGGAGGGGTACCGCTTACTGGCTTGCTCCTCATGGCTTGCTTGGCCTGTTGACTTATAGAACCCAGGACCTCCGACCCAGGGTTAGCATCACCCACATGGACTGTGCTCTCCCCCACGGATCACTGATTAAGAAAATGCCCTACAGGCTTGCCTACAGCCCGATCTTACAATGGTATTTTCTCAATTGAGGGTCCCTCCTCTCAGATGACTTTAGCTTGTGTCAAGTTGACATAAAACTAGCCAGCACCGAGTGCAGGGTAAACTCCAAGCCCAACTTCTTAATCTGGAAAGTGGTGATAACAAACTATTGTTTTACAGAACTGGTCCAACGATACATGTGAGTTCATCAGCAGAGAGCCTAACTCACTATGTGTGATCAGTAAGTGAGCACCATACTCTTGGCCTTAGTACTCCGGGCATCCCAAGTAGAGAGGGCAACCAGTGCAGGGAGCACCGGAGAGTCTCCATGGTACAGGGAAAGTGTAGTAGAGAGAAATCAGGGCTGGAGAAACAGGCTCCCCTGCCCGGTGAACAGTCTGCATGCTCTACAGTCACTCAGAGCTCAAAGAGGCTATGACATGATCTTATTTAGGGAGGTAGAGAGCGAGATGGAATGGAGGACAGGGAGACAGGAGATAGGGAGATGCATTCAAGGGCTTTTAGACTAATGCAGTCTCCCCTGCTAAAAACACAAAAGACCCAAGAGGGAGCGGACGAGCAGGCTGGAAAGGCATCTTGGAGGTCTGCCAGGCTATGCTAACCAGATGGGCATAGGGATGAGGGAGAGGCCTTGGTTCAAGGAGATGCATAGTGACTTGATATGCGTAACTGGGTGAGAGAAGCTGGAGGTCCCTGTACCTGTGTCTGTGACCCTCGGGCAGGAATAAGTGATGGAGGGCCAGCAGAACAAATAGGAGTGTGGGTGTGTCTGACTGGCCAGAGGGACACATCAGAGAGTGGGTGAGTGCCCACGGAGCTCAGACAGGAGGTCTGGAGCCCTTGAGAACTGGGGCCACAGAGCACAGAGCACATGCATGTGGGTGGTATACGTATGGGTTCTTCCTCTGAGGTCCCTTTGTGAAGACAAGGTAGGGAGATGCTTGCCATGCCACATATGCCAAGTCCCTGGATTCCAAAAGGAGAAACTGCCATCCATGACCAATTCAGGGGCTCAAAGAGAAAAATCACCCTGAAGCAAAACAATGGAATCAAGTTAACCTGGCTGGGGGATGGACATTCATAGAAGAGTCCCCAATCTAGCAGGCACCTTGCTTCTCCAGAGGTCATGGGATAGTTGTGAAATAGATGACTTCCATTTCCTTCCAATGGCAACCTTGATCCACTTCGTTAATCCCTTTTATTACTACAGACACTGTCATGACAGCACCCTGCCCTTCCCTGCCTCCTGGATCCTACAGCTGGAAGCCACATGTAGGACTGATCCCTGCTGTCCTGTGCGCCTCTCCTTGTCCTGTAGCAGAAACAGAACCTTGGGGTTAAGGACACCACTCAGTTGGTAGAGCACTTGCTTAACATACACTAAGCCCTGGATTCAATACCATATAAAGCAAGTTGAGTGGCACATGCCTGTCATCTGGCACTGGTGAGGTAGAGGCAGGAGGATCAGAGGTACAAGATTAGTCTCTGTGTCTTAGTCAGGGTGAATATTGCTGTGATGAAACACCATGACCAAAGAGCATGTTGGGGGAGGAAAGGGTTGATCGGGCTTACCCTTTTACATCATGGCCCATCAAGGAAGGAAGTCAGGACAAGAACTCAAGGGCAGGAACCTGGAGACAGGAGCTGATACAGAGGCCATGGAGGGGTGCCGCTTACTGGCTTGCTCTCCATGGCTTGCTCAGCCTGCTTTCTTATAGAGCTCAGTACTACCAGCCTAGGGATGGTGCTGTGGGATGTTCTGTATGACAAATATGTTAATAAAGCACTGATTGGCCAGTAGCCAGACAGGAAGTATAGGCGGGACTAACAGAGAGGGGAATTGAGGGAACAGGAAGGTGGAGAGGGACTGCCTGGAGCCGCCACCAGGACAAGCAAGATGTAAGGTACCGGTAAGCCACGAACCACGTGGCAAAGTAGAGATTAATAGAAATGGGCTAAATATAAGAGTAAGAGCTAGACAATGATAGGCCTGAGCTAATGGTCAAGCAGTTTAAATAATATAAGAGTCTGTGTGTTTATTTTGTAAGTGCGCTCCGGGACTGGCGGGACTTTGTAGCTGGAGACTGGCGGGACTTGGGAGCTGGAGAGAAGCTCTCTAGCAACAGGATGGCACCACCTACAATGGGCTGGGCCCTCCCTCATTAATTACTAATTAAGAAAATGCCCTACAGGTTTGCCTATGGCCAGATCCTATGGAGGCTTTTTCTTAATTGAGGCTCCCTCCTCTCAGATGACTTTAGCTTGTGTCAAGTTGACATAGAATTAATCAGGATGCTCTGCCGTATAGTGAATTTGAGGCAGCCTGGGAGACATGAGACCCTGTCTCAAACACACACACACACACACACACACACACACACACACACACACAGAGAGAGAGAGAGAGAGAGAGAGAGAGAGAGAGAGAGAGAGAGAGAGATGAATTACAGAGAAGATGAAAAAATTCGATTATCTAACGAGGCATAACTGTACTGTTCAGCGCTGGAGAGCAAGCCTAGGGTCTCTCACTTACCACCCAGTCATATCCTCAGCACTAGGTATCACGGTTAAAGGCACTGGATTTGCACTCTAAATTCTAGGATGGAATAGGAGCAGTGAGGAAGCTCTGGGCAGTCACCTCCAATGGGGGGATTCTGCAGTCAGTGTGGAACGCATAGACTGAACTGCCCCAGGAGCAGAAGGCCAGGCTGTGAAAGAGGCCACCTAAGCCCTCAGTGGTATTGACAGGCCTCTTTAAGTCCCTTCTATTCAGACTCCAATGGTGGCAGAGGCTATGGCTAGTCAGGACAAGCCCCTAATGTCATCAGTATGTAGAGACTCCTCCTTGGGAAAGTAAGGAGAAGGTAATGTATGGGGATACTGAAACCAGCTCACAATCACTACATTCCCCAAAGGACCTGTGATACATACAACCCTGGCTATCTTCTGGTCAACTGAAGCAGCAGCTGAGCCCTCAATATTGCAAAACAGCTGTGGTCAGACTGAAATTTGAAGTGATTATACAGAAAGGGGTAAAAGGCTTGGAATTAGGAAAAGAAGCTGGAAAAAAAATTTCCCAGAGAGTAAGGCTGTGTTAGTCAGCCATTTGTCACTGTGACCAAATGCCTAAAAAAGGTAACATAAGAAAGGAAGGATTTGCTTTGGTTCACAGGAAGCTGTAGTTTCAGAGGATTCCATCCATTGTCACCTGGTGCCATGCTTCTGGGCCTGTGGTGAGGCAGAAGAGTGGAGGAGAAAGCTGCTCACCCCACAGCAGCCATGAAGCAGAGAGTTAAGGTAGGAAGAGTGGGGCATGCCCTTCAAAGGGGCAGTCCTCAGCAACACACTTCCTCTGACCAGGCTTCACCTTCCGCAGTTCCACGTCTTCCAATGGCTTATTCAAAGTTTGACTCCATCAGTGGATTGGGTCAGAACCCTCAGGGTCTAACCATCTCAAGAAGCTCCTTTCCAGGCACACTCCCAGGGGTACTTCAGTAGCCTCCTAGGGTAACACCATCCAAGCAGGCTCGCACTGAAGCTTAACCACTACAGCAGTCTAGCAGAACCGTAGAGCAAGGGTACTACTGGTCAGTAGAAATTGTAGGCAGTAAAAACCTATTGGTGTTGCCAAGGGCAACATAGGAGCCGAGGAGAGAAGGAGAGGGGGATAGGAAGGAAGAGAGGAGAAAGAGTCTCCCTAACGGGTTGAGATAGTAGCATCCCTGGGGCCATGATGATGGCGGGAGGCAGTGAGTACATTGGTCCCTGGTTCTTATCTTTGACCTCTTTTCTGCCCTGGAAAAGCCAAATGTTCAGCTGCCTTAGCTTCCCATGAGATCAGTTGTCTTTACAGCCAAACATACTGGTGGGCATAAATTTGACCCACCCTGAGAGAGACCTTGTCTGCAGTGGTATAAATGAGAATGCCTCCCCCTGCCCCCCAATAGACTCATATATTTGAATGCTGAGTCATCATGGAGTGGCATGGATTGAAAGGATTAGAAGGACTAGGAGGTCAGGTCTTGTTGAAGGAAGTGTGTCATGGGAGTGGGGGTGAGGAGTAGGGGGTGGGCTTTGAGGTTTCAAAGGCCCATTCCAGGCCCAGTTTCAATCTCTCTCCCCTCTGTTGGGGAATATTATTTTAAGGTGTGTTACTTTTGTTTATGTTGCATTTGTTTAACTCTGTGAAGCTGTGTTATACTGTGCTTGTCTAAAACACCTGATGGTCTACTAAAGAACTGAACGGCCAATAGCAAGGCAGGAGAAAGGATAGGGCAGAAAGAAGATACAGAAGGAGAAATCTGGGAGGAAAGAAGAAGTAGCCAGAGAAGGAGGAGGACTCCAGGGGCCAGTCACCCAGCTACACAGCAAACTATGGAGTAAGATTTATAGTAGTAAGAGAACAGGAAAAGCCCAAAGGTAAAAGGTAGACAGGATAATTTAAAGTTAAGAAAAGCTTGCAAGAAACAAGCCAAACTAAGGCTGTGCATTCATATGTAAGAATAAGCCTCTGTGTGTGATTTATTTGGGAGCTGAATGGTGGGCCCCCAAAGAGACAAAGAGTAAGAAAACAACCAACAACACCTCCCCTCCACCTTTGGATCAGGACGTAGTTCTCAGCTACTTTTCCAGGACCATCCCTACCTGCCACCATACTCCCTGACATGATGATAAAGGACTGAGCTTTTGAAACTGTAAGCAAACCCCCAATTGAATGCTTTCTCTTATAAGAGTTGCATTGGTCATGTTGTCTCTTCGAAGCAATGAACAGTGACTAAGATAGAAGCTGGAATCAGGGAGTGGTGTGTTGTTGTGATAGACCTGACCATCCTGTTTGCTGGAGGAATATGTTAGACATTGGGACTTTGGACTAGAAAAGGAGGTGAACACTTTAAGTGGTGCTTAATGGGGCATCCCAGTAGGGGCATGGAAAACAGTGGTGCTGAGAGCAATATAAATTATGACAGCCCAGCTCAAGAAGTTTCAGGGGGGAAGAATTTTAGAACTAGAGACTGTTCTTGTGACATTTTGGCAAAGGATGTGGCTGCTTTTTGCCCTTGTCCTAAAAAAATCTGCCTGAGGCTAAAATGAAGAGTTTTGGATTAATGCACTGACAGAGGGAATTTCATGACAGACTAACATTGACTGTGTCCATGGTTATTAGTGTTGACTCTTATACAGATTCACCGTGAAAGGGAACAGGATGGACAAAGAGAAATATAAAATGTACTGTTTGAGGAGAAAAGGAGCACCAGGAAGTGTAATGGAGCTAAGTCCAGGGCTCAAGGAGATAAAAAGTTTAAAGAAAAGCCTGATGCTAAATCGAATAAAGGGAGTGGTGGCCACAGGGCAAGACCCCACCCAGCTAAGCTTCCAACTTGTGAAAGGGAATTACAGAGAAGCTTAAGCAGTGAAGGAAACCAACAACCACAGAGAGCTGGTGTCCATGTCATTGAAGGAGGGGGCCAGGTTGCAGGCCCACAGCAGCAGAACTGGAAGTTCTGACCACATGGTTCCAGCTTTAGAGTCAAGGATACAAGGAAGGGCTTGTGGAATCTTCCTTCACGGCTGAAGAAAGCAGCTGAGGCCAGGTGTGCGTCAGAGGTGTCTCTGCTTGGAGGCCTAGAGATGCCACTGAGTGAAGCTGAGGGGGTGAAGTCTGGATTGTCTTGAAAATCCCAAATGTTGGAAATACCGGCACCCTGGAATACATGCTGTGGAGAATTGCTAACAGGGAGTGGAGCCAGCCCAAGAAACAAAAGTATGCTGTAGTCAGCCAAGTCGAAAGAAGTTGGAGATCTGAAGAGCATTTTGACAGCAGACATGGAGATGCAGAGTTTGGAGTTTGTCCTCCTGGTTTCCAGTCTTGCTTTGGTCCAGTATTTCCTCACTATGCTCCCTTTCTGCCCTTTTGGAATGGTAATGTATATCCTGTGCCATTGTATGTTGAAAGTATGTAATCTGCTCTTTGATTTTAGGTTTACATGGGGTTACAGTTAAGAGTAAACCCTCATGAGTCTCAGAAGAAACTTTGAACTTTAGACTTTTTAAACAGTGTGGAGACTGTGCTAGACTATGGGGACTTTTGAAGTTGGACTGAATACATTTTTTTCATTATGATATAGCTATAAGCCTACGGGAGCCAGAGAATGGAATGTGGTAGTTTGAATGAGAATGAAGTGTTTTCTCTTATGAGCTGCATTGGTCATGGTATCTCTTCACAGCAATAGAACAATGACGAAGACACTGTCTCTAAAGGTTCAGGACACTTAAGAGAAGGCCAGCTGGGAAAAAGCCATGGTTACAACCAATTGGGCTGTGAACCTCTCAAGCAGTGAATGTAGGCCTGCCCCTCCTCTCCACATGCCCATCACTGGCTCCCTTCACCCTAGGGAGGCAGCGATTCCTGTTTCTCTAGTGCAGCAGCTCTTCTCCATCAATGGTTGGATGGGGGCTCTCCATGTAGAATACTAGAGGGTTAAGCCAGACAGGTTGACCGAGTGGAAGGCAGCCTCCCTCTGTGAAGGGAGAGGGTGTCTGAGGTAAAAGAACAAGCTCCAGGCTTCCCATCAAAATTATGTCTGTTCTCAGAATCCAGGCAGTCAGTGCCAGCAGCCCTGGAAGCCTGGGGCTGCTGAGGAGTCTGGCAGCCTTGCACCAGGGCCTCTCTCCTCTGGCCAGATTTCCCCCCTCTTCAACATGATGGTAGTGCCATTAACAGAGGCCTGATGTGTCACTAAGACACATTTATGAAGTTCCTCTAGATCCTTCTTGCTTCTGCTGTGCAGTATCCAGTGCACTCTCAAAGAATAGCCGTGGGCACCGATGGCGATATCACTGTGATTGCTCTCTGCCCAGGCTTTCAGGAGAAGCATTATTTGAATGTTGTTGTTTTTTCAACAAGTCATTTCCCATGAGGCTCTCTTTTCCTTATCCACCCTATCTGTCATAGATAGTCTCAATGAGTGTTGAATGACAGCCTACAGATAAAACCACCACATTTAAGTTTCACCAAGTATTTGACTGGCTCTGTAATTACCCCAAATGTCTGATGTCTAGCTCAGTTAACAACATCCCTGCACAACATGTCCACCTTGGCATGTAGGGTGGAGCTGTCCACTTGGATCTACAGAGTTCCTCAGCTACTGTCACTCTTCCCTCCAAGGCCAGTTCCCGGAAGACACAGACACTGGCAACAAGGTTTCTTATTGAGGCTTCAAGGAAAACAGTTGGCAAACACATTCTCATCTTCTGAATTTTGTCAGGATATACATTACTCAACATGTAGAAAACCAGATGTGGTGGTTTGAATGAAAATGGCCCTCACAGGCTCATAGGGGGAGGCATTATTAGGTCTGGCCTTGTTGGAGGAAGTGTGTCACTGGGGATGGGCTTTGGGATTTCAAATGCTCAAGCCAGGCCCAGTGCCACTCTCTCTTCTTGCTTCCTGCCCATCCAGATGTAGCTCCTTCTCCAGCACTGTGTCTGCCTGCATGCCGTCATGCTTCCCACCATGATGATAATGGACTAAACCTCTGAAAGGTAAGTGAGCTCCCATTAAATGTTTTCCTTTATAAGAGTAGTCATGGTCATCGTGACTCTTCACAGCAATAGAAACCCTAATTAAGATACAAGGCTATTAAATTACATTTTTTTAAACAGAAAATGTTAATACCGAAGTGTGATGTATGAGGAATATGACTATAAAAGCATGCACATGTGGGCTTGAGAGATGGCTCAGTGGTTAAGAACACAGACTGCTCTTCCAGAGGACCCAGGTGGAATTCCCAGCACCTACATGAAAGCTTGCAGCCATCTGAAACTCTAGTTCCATGAATCTGACATGCACATGGTGTCCAGACATACAGGCAAAAAAAAAACCCAAAAAAACAAAACAAAACAAAAAAACCATGAACATTTTTTAAAGCATGCACATGAGAACTGGGTCATATAATATTTGCTTGGCATGATGTAATACTTGCTCAGTCATAGAATATTTGCTTGGCATGTAAACTCTTGGTTCAGATCCTCAGAATCCCAAAGATAATACATACATACATACATACATACATACATACATACATACATACATACATACACATACATACATACATACCGAAGACCTGGAACAAAGAAAGACCATTCTTGGAAGGGAGAAAAAGTGCATTTGCTTTATATCTGCAACTCAGGGTCCAAGTTCTGGCTCCATCCCTTAGATGGACCAGTTTCTTAGGCACCCATAAAATTGTGAACTTAACACAGAACAAATCTGAAAAAGATACCAGCCCCTCTTCATGTGGCTCTCCACAAGAGTCCAAGAGATTCTACACATCTGAGTGTTCAGTGAGTTCTTCAGGGCCAGGTCAAAGTACTTTGAGAGGTGAGAAGGGAATCAGGGAGACACACCCTAATGTCACCAGAATCCTGGTGCATTTATCTGGTTTATTGAGCTTGGAGGTAGATTTTAGGGGACCCAACAGGGAAAGGTTGTCAATGCCAAAATGAGTTCAGTCTTCAACTTGACAACAGATCTGTTCCATCTCCACCATCAGGCCAAGTAGTAGTCCAGTGTGTGCTCTCAAGCATGTGAACTCTGTGAGGCCCCAACCTAATTCGCTTAGCAATTTCTTACTCTTTAGAATACTCCAAAGCTTAAACAAATGACTAACACAACATGGTATTGCCTTGTAGAAGTCCTGCTGGAATAAAAAGAATATTGTTCAAAATGAACTGAAGTCCGATGCTCCCTCCAGAGTGGTACAATCATCACTGAATGTCCCTGTCCATCCTGGGTTCTTCATGTCTCCCAGCAATCTTCACCACTGTTAATTTGCTCCTCGAATCCTTCCAGCTATATCAAGCATAAAGATAATTTTCAGCCTAGACTCTTACACACATTCCTCCATTATGAGCTAATGGATTTGAAACAAGATAATTGCCAGAATGGCGTTTTCCATTCTGCAGCACTTCGAATTTTCAAGCCATTTCTACATCTGGTGGTGTACTTTCACTGGTCTGACTTGAAGTGAGATTAGAGTCCAGTGAAGTCCTATAGGCCGGCATCTCTGCGAGCTGCGAAGCTCAGGCATGATGGGTATTAACAAGACGTTAGGCTGGGTTTCCCTGCTCTGACTCACAGCCTGGCCTGCCTTCTTAGGCTCTGTGGTCTTTGGCTTTGGAGGGCTGGGGATCCAGGATCAGGAGGACACAGAGGTTTGGTGGCTGGCAGATGTTAAAACAGATAGGTACAGAAATGCAGGGGTATACAGGGCTGTCAGAAAGGGGTAACTAAAGAAACCCTCCTGTATCTCTGAAGCCTGAAATTTTATTACAGCTGTCACTGTTCTTGTTGACCCCAGCCCATACCCAACCTCAGTCATGGCCATATTTTAAGCCTAGGTAACCCACATCAGATGCTGCCTTTTTCTGGAACCCTTTTTGATCGTCTCAAATTCAAGGCATTCCTCCCTCCTGTCTGAATATTCTGAGATGGTTGACTCATTCTCTTATCTCTTTTTCCATCTTGCATTTTATTATTGCTAGGGAGCAAAGAATGTCTTTTATATCATTCAAGGCAACAAACAAGCAGGACCCCTGCCGTGTTCCTCTTCTTAGACGCCATGTTGTATATTGTGTAGGCAGACATTGCTGTTGTCCCATCTGCCATTCAGCCCTTCTGTTGTGGTAAGTTTCAGCTGGACACACAATGACCTAGCTAGAGCTACATTTACTGGATTCCTTTGCAGCTAGAAATGACCCTGAGGGTTTGTCTACTGTATAAAGGTAGAGGAAAGGTGAACACTCACTTGAGATTTTTTTTGTTTGTTTTTTGAAACATGGTCTCTATGGAGTCCTGGCTGGCCTGAAACTTCCTATGCAGATCAGGCTGGCCTCAGACTCACAGAGATTCTCTTGCCTCTGCCTCCTGAGTACTGGGATTAAAGGCATGTGCCACCATGCTTCTTTTTTCTTCTATCATACAATATATCCCAACTTCAGCTGCCCCTCCACTCCACCTAGCACCCCCCCCCAGATCCACTGCTCCTCCATTTCCCTCAGAAAAGAGCAGACCTCCTAGTGATACCAACCAAACACGGCATATCAAGATGCAATAGGACTAGGCACAAACTCTCATATCAGGGCTGGATGAGGCAACCCACTAGGAGGAAAAGGATCCCACGAGCAGGCAAAAAAGCCAGAGATGCCCCCACTCCCACTGTGAGGAGTTGTAGATGTAACCGACCGCCTTATTAAATAAGAAACACAGAGCCAATGTAAAGGTGAAAGCCCAAGAGGTCAGAGCCAGAAGCTTACCCGCTTTCCGCCAGCTAGCTTCTCCCGCCAAGAGAGCTCTCCGAAAAGGAGTTTCTTCCTGTGCGGTTGTCTTATAAGGAGTCCTGTTTCTTCCTTCTCATTGGTTATAAACTAACTACGTGGCTGTCTCGTCACAGTCTCTCTGTACAGACCTCCCGAGTCTTCTATGGTTGGTATTGAGATCAAGGGCGTGTGTCTCCAATGCTAGCTGTATCCTTGAACACACAGATATCTACCTAGCTCTGCTTACCAAGTGCTGGGATTAAAGGCGTGCACCACCACCGCCCTGGCTTTCGCTATGGCTTGCTAATAGCTCTGACCCCTAGGCAACTTTATTTATTAACGTACAAATAAAATCACATTTCAGTACAAATAGAATACCACTATAAGGAGTCTCACAAAAACCCCAAACTAAACAACCACAGCATGTATACAGAGGTCCTAGTGCAGACCCATGCAGGCTCTGATCGTCTCTTCAGTCTCTGTGAGCCCCTATCAGCCCTGCTTAGTTGATTCTGTGGGCCATGTTCTCTGGTGTCCTTGACCCCTTTGACTCCTACAATCCTTCCTCCCCCTCTTCCGAGGGGTTCCCCTAGCTCTGCCTAATATTTAGCTGTGTGTCTCTTCATCTGCTCCCATCAGCTGCTAGAGGAAGTGTCTCTGATGGCAATTGGGCTAGGCATGAGTATAGCAGAATATCATTAGGGATCACTTCATTGACTTTTTTTTTTTTTTTTTTTTTTTTGCCAGTGTGTTTGGTTCTGTCCAAGGTCTCTGAGCTGTCCAGCTTCTGGTTCCTGGCCATCCAGGCAGTGTTGGGTATGGGCTCCCTCTCCTGACTTGGGGCTCAAGTTAAATCAGTCATTAGTTAGCCACTCTCACAAGCTCTGAGCCTCAGGAAGTTCCCATGTTTACCTTTTCCTTTCCTATGGCCTGGAAAGCGGATGTGGCAGACATCCCATACACAAGGGATGGAAGGGCAATGATGGAAAGAACCTGGACTCACAGCAAAGCTCCCTGTCACCCAATACTAATCTTAAATATATGTGTGTGAGAGGAATAAACCAGGACTTTCCATAAATTATCCTACTTTGGGATCTCGATACCCTATCAAGGACTCCAAGTAATAAAGGATACAGAGCCTGACCCTGGCAAAGCTCCCAGTGTGGGGATTGGGACACCAACCCGGCCACAAAACCTTTAACCTACAACCTGTCCTGTCTGAAAGATGTGCTGGGGCAGTGATGGCTCAGAGCAACAAGATAGAAAGAACCTGGGGCAAAGCTTCTGCCACCCAGTACTCTGTTGTCCAACCTGGCTTGGACTTTGCTGTGTAGCCCAGGATAGACTTACATGGGCTCCCTCCGCCTCCGGAGCACCGAGATTACTGACATGAACCCCACCCCTGGCTTTGCAGTACTTCTTCCAACACCACCTGTCTGATTTTCCTAATGGTGTCTCTGATTTTCATGAAAGACCACGAGCCGGGAAAAACTGGGAGAGAAGGCGGCACCTGTTTGAGAGGGCGACTCCCTCAGGGTACAGTGACTGATTCACTAATATATAATTATCCAAGAGAATTCCTTCAATATAAGATTTGAAAGCCAGGAACGATGCTACCTGAACCTATTTAATCAAGAATGGAATTTCTGGCCTGAGGACAGGGCTCAGTGGTTAAAGTGCTGGCTGGGTAAACCTGAAGATCTGAGATCAGATCCCTGCACCCACGTGAAAAGTCCATTACTGGGGAGGAAAGGGGTGGGGGACTGAAACAGCAGATCCTGGGGCTCGTGGGCCGGACAGTCTAGTTGAAGTGGTTCCAGGCCCAATGACAGACTCTGACCAGAAAAATAAGGGAGAAAGTGAGGAGGAAGATACCTGCCATCAAACTCTGGCCGCTACATGTACACACATGGGCACGCGTCCCCCGCCCCCCACACAACACACAGACACACATACACACACAAAGAAACAAACAAAGGCAGAAGGTGGCCTTTCTTAGTAAGGAAAAGTTATTCTTTCTGATCAACCATATGATTTCAAAGGAACATACACAGTATTGAAGAAAGGCCAAATGAAATCAACCAGCTAGTGAGCCCAGCCTCACTCACCCTGGTGGTCACTGGAGTTATAGTTTTTCCCAGAATGCAAGTGTCCCCCTCCTCACAGAGCAGGCCACCCTCTACGGGAGACCTCTGATTCTTAGAAATGTATAGTAATCTGATCTCTGTACCCATTTCCTTGGTCTTTGTTTTTCCCTTTCTGAAAACAGAGGACTTCACGCTGCCACACATCTCCACCACCATCTGCACGCCCCTTCTAAATGGATCATTCTTTGGACATGGCCCAAGTCTTTTCTTCTCTTTGCCAAGGTGACAAGACTACTGAAACATCACCTGACCTCTCTCTGGGCACCCACCAATGAGAGCGTGTCTCTTGTTGACCATGAACCACACCACAGCCACAGTTCTGTTCTACCAGGAAGGAACATACCAGACTGGCCAGCAACCTCAGTCCACACTCTGCACCTTGTCCAGATACCACCTGAGCATCCTTCTTTTTAAGGGTTCATTTTTATACTAGTGACTTATGCAGGGAGATGAAAATAAAACTACAGCTTACCCGTCATGAAGCTCCGCTATCATTCTTTTACCTGTGTGGCTTATTATTATTATTATTATTATTGATTTTGGCTGTTTTATTTAACCTAATGTATCCAGAATATCATTTCAACATGTAGTCAACCCAGAACTGTGAACGGATTTCACATGCTATTTGGGACCAAGTTTTGGGGCCCTACACAGTGTTTTTCAACTCCAATGTGTCCTTTTGAACCCGGGACACATCTGCCTCCGTCACTCAGACCCACTCACCATGGCCCCATGGGGCAGATAAGGTGGGCCAGTTGTGATTTCTCATCATGCAGTGCGGCTTACTTTTTGAAACAGTGGTGGTTGTCCTATTGATCTTGCCTTGTTTGTTGTGGTCCATTACCTTGTGGTTTTTAAGACACCGAGTCTGTCAACAAATGTTTGTTCACAAATCAGACAGGTTTGCCTCTCTGACTTTACTAAATTATTGGTTAAAACGTTGGGCAGACCAAGGCTCTATAGGAGGAAGGCCAAGAGCTTTTCCCTGGGTGAGGCGTTTCCACTGAGCTGTGAATCCACCCATAGAACCTCTGTCTGAGTGACATTTGTCCATCAGGTTCCATGATATATTTGCTGACCTAGCTTTAAGTACCAGTTACTATAGCCCTTGCATTGGAGAAAGCGCTAGACCGATGGGTATGTTAGACTGATGGGTATGTGGTAGGCTCATTTTGTGGATGTCAGGGTTGCACAGAGGTCAGAGCGATACAGTGACCCTAGGTGGCTGGAGGCATGGGGGTTTTAGAAATCTGCAAGAGGTAGTCAGCAGACAATCCACTCTGAATTTGCCCCGGAAGTCCTCACAAGCTTGCTAGATCTATTCACTGTGCATGCATGAATACAGTCCTTACTCCCAGTGAGACCCAAGTACAAGCATACAACTGCAAAGACAGCTCTGTGCTCCGGGAACCAGGATCAATGTATCCTCCTGAGACAAGAGTCTTAGAGACATCTTCAGACCTTCCTAGAGAGATAGAGCTTGGGTGAATGAGAAACTGGAAAGCTAGAGTGTGTTGGGCTCCACATATCTAGAAAGGACGGTGACTGTCCTGATAGCTTTATTAACTTGACACATTCTAGATTCATCTGAGAGGAAAGCCTTGGTTAAGGAATTACCCAGATCAAGTTGTGCTGGGAACATGTCTGTCAGAATTGTCTCGGTTGTTAATTGATGTGGGAGGACCCAGCCCACTGCAGGAGGCACCATTCCCTGGGCAAGACAATCCTGGCCTCTGTAAGGAAGCCAGCTAAGCATGAATGAAAGAACGAGGACGCAGCATTCCCCCACGCTTTCTTCTTCAAGTTTTTGCTCCCCCAACTTTCCTCAATTATCAACTACAACCTATAAACTGAAATAATCTATTTCTTCCCCTAAGTTGCTTTTGGACAGAGTTTTATGAGCTCAACAGAAAAGAAACTAGGGTAATGCCTGAGGGTCTGCAATACAGCAAGAGGCAGAGCTTTGACGAAGGAGTCAAGGTGCCTGGGAGCCTTGGGCAAGCACTCCTGAGAGCACAGGGAAGCTGGAGAGGGCTTCCATGGGAACTTTTCAACATTGGGATTTGAAGTCTGCTCAGAAGCCTTTCAGATTAAACATCTGCATCCAGAATCGTACACATTCCAGAGCTGCTGTAAGAAGTTACTGCCAACTCAATGACTTAAACTATTAGAAACTCACCGGCCATCTTTACGTGTTTGCAGAACCACCTCCTACGTGCCAGTGCCTGCTGCCCATTCTTGGCATTCCTCGGCCTGCAGCCCCATCCATCCAGTCTCTGTTTATGTCTTCACATTGCCTCTCCTTCCCTATCTGTCCCCCCAAACACACTTTTCTGTTAGAAGGACACCCCCTCTGTATTTCTATTATATGGTTTTGAATAACCCAGAATGACTTCCACCAAGATTCTTAGTTTAATTAAAGTAAAAAGCCTTTCTTCAATAAAGTTCATTTATAAATTCCAAGGGCTGGGATGTACACAGCTCTCTCAGGATTATGATTCAATCCATTGTAAGAATCTGTTTCTTCTGCTACTACCAATTCTTTTCATCCTGATACCATTCTAGCAGGAGCAAGGGAAGGGAATAGAAAGGTGACCCCTGCCTCTAAAGCATTCCAAGTCATTTTGTATGATCCCATCTTTCAGATTGAGAACACAGAATGTAAAAATCCCATCGGTCTATCAGCCATCTGGAACATTGCAAATGCCTTGCTGGCTTAGTTCTATCAACCTAAGCTGCATTCATGCGTGCTAACTCATCAGAACTAATGTCACCTTATTGAGGAGGAAACTGAGGCTGGTTTGACCAGATTCCCAGTCCATGGGCAGCAGAGTTGGAGCCCGAGTCCAGGCTGCCTGCAGAAAGTCTGAGCTCTTCCCACCGAGCTGTGAAAGGAGTGATGCTGGGCTGAGGGTGTAGCTTAGATGCTTGCCTCGCCTCCATGGGCCTGGGTTTGACCCCTACCATAGAGAAGCATCAACAACAAAAAAAGAAAGATATGGTGCTCGCCTTTGCTCCTTCCTGCCATGACTTCTAAGTCATTTTCAGTCCTCAACTGTAGGACCTCAAGCCCTTCGATGCCTCTGCCTGGTCCCACACCTGAGACTGTGTGGGCTGGCCTCTTCGCTCTCATTGCTTCCTAGTTTCCTAACTCGATAAATTATGCTAATGGGACCAAAATACTTCAAACACAGCAAATTCCCGATTCTATTTTAAACTTGGGGGGAGGTAAGCCTTAATGGAAAATGAATTACAAACTATTTAATGAACAGGCTGGCCAAAAGACAAGCTACTTCTATCATTATGAAACATTAATGGAGCAAGCACTATCTTGGAGGCCCTGAGCTAGGAAACGCACAGGAGGGGACCATATAATGGCTTCCCTGGTGCCATGGTGCAGTTTGCAGCTAGAGCTGGTGGAGCACTACTCAAGTTCCTGCTTTGAGACCCTGAGCAACTCACCAGCTGAGCTCAGCGTCCTGAACGTTCCAGATGATTCCCCTAAGAATATGATGGCCCTTGGGGTCGTGTGAATGTAGTGGCCCCTATAATCTCATGGGGAGTGGCACTGTTAGGAGGTGTGGCTTTGTTAAGAGGGGGTGTGGCCTTGTTGGAGGAAATGTCTCATTGAGGGGGCGGGCTTTGAGGTTTCCTATACTCAGGATACTGCCCAGTGTCTCAGTCAACTTCCTGTTGCCTGCAAGATGTAAGGCTCAACTATTCCTCCATCACCACACATGCCTGTATGGCGCCATGCATAATGATAATGGACTGAACCCCTGAAACTACAAGCAAGCCCCTTCAATTACCTGTTTTCCTTGTATGTTTTCTTTTATTAATTAATTTTTTTCATTTATTTTACATCCCAGCTGCAGTTTCCCCTCCCTTCTCTCCTTCTGTTCCTTCCCCTACCTCCTCTCTGACCCCCCCTCTCCCCCCCCACACCCTGCACCCCGATCCACTTCTCCTCTGCTTCTGTTCAGAAAGGGGTAGGCCTCCCATGGATGTCAATAAAGCATGGCATATCAAGTTGAGGTAGGACTAAGCTCCTCCCTTACCTGAGCTCATAGGAGCTCACAGACTCTGGATCAACAGCTAGGGAGCCTGCGTGGGACCGACCTCAGCCCTCTACATATGTGTGACAGTTGTGTAGCTTGGTCTATTTATGGGACTCCTAGCAGTAGGATCAAGGCCTGTCCCTAACACTTGAGCTGGCTTTGAGGAACCTATTCCCCATACTGGGTTGCCTTGTCCAGCCTTAATACAAATGTTCCCTTATAAGAGTTGCCGTGGTCATGGTGTCTTTTCACAGCAATAGAAAACCTTAGCTAGGACAGCCCTGCTGGGTATTAGGAGTTTGATTTTTTTTTTAATGCCACTTTTATTCCTTCCCAGGGATCTTAAATTCCAACCAGGGAAGTAGAGTCACTAACATGAACTGACTTGAAGCTAACTATAGCTCCAACAGCTTCGACCTCCTGACCTCTGTAAGAATCCCATGCTTTGGGAATTCAGTCAAGAGCCAAGTCGGTAGGGTAGACACAGGTAAGAGGACAGGGTTCATGGGAGGGAGCAGGGGACAGGCCAGAGAAGCGGAGACGAGAGGGGGAGAGCACAAGGGGAGAGCAGGGAGCAAGTCTATGGCCAGGTGGGTGGGAGTCAAGCGCACATGGGCCTGGAGAGCAAAAAAAGAGAGAGGGTGATAGTGGGTGTGAGGGAACGTGCCTCTTCCCTCTGGGTGGCTTCCCATCTACTCTGCGTTCTCTCAAAACATTTTTTGGTTTGGTTAATTTTTTGAGACAGGGTCTCCCTCTGCAGCCCACACTGGCTCCCTGCTGTGTGTGTCCCTGGGCTTGGCTTACACATGTGTTGTCCACTACAAAAAAGATTGACACTGACAAAAAGCTGAACCAATAAAAAAATGCTTCTCCGTAAAATATGGCTCTGTGGTAGGAGGTGGCTCAGCAGTTAAGAGGACTTGCTACCATTCCAGAGGACCGGACTGGGCTTCCCAGCACCCACATCAGTGGCTTACAACCATCTGTAACCCCAGCTCCAGGGGATCTGATGCCTCTGGTCTCTGCGGGCAACTGCAGTCACCTGTACATATATGTACATGCAGATACATGTACCTACACGTAAAAACAATAAAACAAGCCTTTATGCGTCTTCATAAAACACAAGTAACTTGTTTCTTTTACTCTCTCGATACCGCTGGGAAAGCACTAGAGGATGTTAACTATTCGACTCACTACAACTCTGAGGGTTTTTTTAAGACAAGATCTTTCTACGTAGCCCTAGCTGGCCTGGAGCTTTCTGTGCAGCCCAGGATAGCCTTGAACTTGTATTCTTTCTGCTTCAGTCTCTTGAGTGCTAGGATTACAGACATGTACTACTGTACACTTGGCTCACAAATCTATAATAGACATATACAGAGAGATAATAAATATATGATAAATCTATAAATCTATTTAGTAAGACAGCTACTTAACCATATAAAAATTTTATAATTAGTCTCAAAAAAACAAAACCCATCTCAGAAAACAAATTGGCTTTCTTTCCATGTTTCATCTCCTCTCCATCAAATGTATTTTTAATATTAAATCAATGCTTTGATTGTAAAACAGTGGCTTACCTTAAGAACTGTCCTCTGACTGGCCTTCTGGTGGCTTTTGCTTTTTCACTCCAAATCTGTCATGGTGCATGTCTCACATGTACAGTACGTACAGATCTGTCTCATTGTTTGAAAGCACTCCATGGCCGTACATAGCATGAATTGATTGTAATTTATGTGACTTGCTCTCAATAATCTGTCTTCAATTTTTCAGTTATTAGCAACACTGGATTATCTTTGTGGATGTAGCAAACACAAACTGAGTAGATACTACATACTCGGCTCCAAGGTCTCTGTCTTGGAGACACAAAGATGGCAATGGGGGTTGTAGGGGAGCCATGGTCCAGCCAGAGGTGGTGGCACATATCTGTAATGCCAGTACCTAGGAGGCTGAGGCCAAAGAGACTCAAGTCTGAGGCTAACTTGGACCATACAATAAGTTCAAACCCAGCTGGGACTACTATGGAAAGGGATCTATTTTAAAACAAAAAGTATACTTTTGTTTGTTTTTGTTTTGAAACAAGGTCCAACATGTAGCCCAGACTGCCCAGACTGTCCAGACTGCCCAGACTGTCACCAAACTTACAATGATCCTCCTGCCTCAGCTTCCCAAGTGTTGGAAATACTGGTGTAAATCACCAGGCCTGACTAACTCTATACTTTTGATCTTCAAGTCCTCACTGTGATGACCAATTACCAAATGCTGAGGAACGTAATATGAATATATTCTCACAGTTCTAAAAGCCGTTGGTGTGAACTGAGGTCATTCTTCTCTCTCTAACGCCTTCAGGGAGGGTGACCCCTTGCATGGGGGAGGGAAATGCTGTAGCTGTTCTTTCTTCTAGCTTCTGGCATCCTGGCTTCTGCCCTGGTTGGTTTTTGTCAACTTGACACACATCTAGACACAGCTAGGGAGAAGGAACTTTAATTGAGAAAATGCCTCCAATCGATGGCCAGTAAGGAGATACATAGGGAATGTTCTTGACTAATGATTGATGTGAGGGGGCCCAGCCCAAGGTGGTCCTGGAGTATGTAAGCAAGGTGGCTGAGCAAGCCGTTGAGAACAAGCCAGTCAGCAGTGTTCCTCCACGGCTCCTGCTTCGGCTTCTGCCTCCAGGTTTATGCTTTGATTTCCTGCCCTGACTCCCTTTGTTCATGGCCTACGATATGGAAATTAAGGCAAATAAACGCTTTCCTCACCAAGCTGCTTTTGGTTGTGATGCTTTACCATGATGACAGAAACCTAAGACAGATTCAACCCCAAATTCAGGCTGATACATTCTCGAGATCTTTATTTACATCTTGAAGGTCCTTTTTCCAAAGAAGGTCATGGTCTCAGGTTCTGAGGGTTAAAAGGTAGGCATATCTTTTGGAGGGGCCACCATCACATCCACTAGCCTCCATAAACCCTGGACAGATGGCAGAGCCCATCATACCAAGGGCTGTGCACATTTCATAGTATCGATGCAGGAGGTTTCCACCTGCTGAAGCAGATGGTGTCAAGATCCTCGAAGGCCTATGAGCCCAACTTCAGAGTTAAAAGTCAGATCACCAACATTCCAGATTCCTGGTGTTTTCCAAACCTCTTCCATCAGTTTTCCCAGGAGAATGGGTTGAAGATTTCTGTATCTAACAAGGGCCCCTAGAATGTCACAAGTAACCTTCAATGATGCTGCCAGGGGGACTATGAAATGGCGCAGCCATCGTAGCAACTTTTAAAAAGTTAAGCCTACACCAGGTAGCCAACATCATGTCTGTCTGCATGCTGCCATGCTCCCTGTCCTGATGATAACAGACTGAACCTCTGAAACTATAGCTGAGCATCTCATTTAAATATTTTCCTTATAAGAGTTGCCATGGTCATGGTGTCTCTTCACAGCAATAAAAACGCTAAGACACTTACTCTCTTATAGTTCTGTGGTCAGGAGCCCAAGATGGTTCACTGGGCAGCATCAGTTGACAGAGCCATGTTCCTTCTGGAGGCTCTAGTGATGAATCAATTTCCCTGATATCTCTCTCTCTCCTCTCTGTCTCTGTCTCTCTGTCTCTCTGTCTCTCTGTCTCTCTGTCTCTCTCTCTCTCTCTGTCTCTCTGTGTGTGTGTGTGTATGTGTGTGTGTGTGTGTGTGTGTGTGTGTGTGTGTGTGTGTGTGTATACAGTCTCATATAGCTCAAGCCTACCTCAAACTCATTAAATAGCTAAAGTTGGCTTTGAACTCCTGATCCTTCAGCCTCAGCCTCCCAGATGCTGGGATTACAAGGATGAAACATCACATTTAGCAGCAGTTTTTCAGTTTTTAAGCAGTGCTTCTCAACCTGTGGGTCACAACCTCTTGGGGGGGGGGAGTGTCAAATGACCTACTCACAGAGGTCACATATCAGATATCCTGCTTATCAAATATTTACATAACAATTAACAACAGTAGCAAAATTACAGATATAAAGTAGCAATGAAAATAATTTATGGTCGGGGGTCACCACAACATGAGGAACTGTATTAAAGGGCTGCAGCATTAGGAAGGTTGAGAACCTCTGTTCTAAAGGATACCTACATTCTTTGACTTCTAGTCTCTCCTCCATCTTCCAAGCTGGGCCTGTAAAACCTTCAAATCTTTCTATCTTACACTCCTGGCTCCTTACAAGAACATTATGTCAGCACAATTTCTCACATGCCTTACTTTTTCCTACTCACCTGCTATGTGTGGTGGTATTGTGTTCCTCAAAATATTGTGCACCCTAATAAACTTATCTGGGGTCAGAGAACGGAACAGCCACTAGATACAAAGGCTAGAAAATGGTGGCACTCACACCTTTAATCCTAGCACTCCAGAGACAGAAATCCCTCTGGATCTCTGTGAGTTCAAGGCCACATTGGAAACAGCCAGGTGTGGTGACTCACGCCTTTAATCCCAGAAAGTGAGCCTCTAATCCCAGGGAGTGATGGCAGAAAGCAGAAAGATATATAGGGCGTGAGGACCAGAAACTAAAAGCTTTTGACTGGTTAAGCTTCAGGCTTTCGAGCAGCAGTTCAGCTGAGAACCATTGGGATAAGGACACAGAAGCTTCCAGTCTGAGGAAACAGGACCACCTGAGGAACTGTCGAGGTGAGGTGGTTGTGACTTGTTCTGCTTCTCTGATCTTCCAGCATTCACCCCAATAACTGGCCTCAGGTTTGATTTTATTAATAAGACCAGTTAAGATTCATGCTACAGCTATGCATCCTTAATCAGGAAGCTTTCATAAGCATATGAGCCTGTGTCTGGGCTCGCTACTCTTTTCTTTTGATTATTTACTGCCTTGTAATGATCTCTAAGTGTGCTGCATGGTCCAGCTGTGCCAGCATCGGGCCATTAGAAATGCAGCCTCAAAGCCCGGACCCAGACTTTCTTAGTCAGGATCTGTGATTAATAAGATTCCCACAGGATTCAGATGAACATGAAGTCTGAGTTTATCCAGTGCTTTTGAACTCTTAATTACTATAGCCTTCCATCAAGTATTGAGGTACCCTATGTTAAGCCTCCTTTTGTTTCTTCATATAAAATTCATAGCTTCATTTGGGAAGAGTTGGAACTTTCATAAGAATCTAAGTTAACACATCACCTTCTTTGACTTCTTCATTTAGTTTTGTCTTTTGTGTTTTTCAATAAATTCTGTTTTTTTCTTTCCTAAAAGTCTAATATATGTCTCTCTCATGGATTTTATTCCAGGATGCTCACAGATTTTGTTGCTACTAAAGGTAGTATTTTATTATCATTCTAATTATTGTAAATATACTGGAATGCAATATGTGTTTGCATATTGGTCTAGCAACCAGGAAGAATATTATTAGTGTTCATAATATTTATAAACATCCCCTCTGCATTTTGTGTGGGTAATAATATTTACTATGAATAATGATAGCTTTCTTTCATGTTATCTTAATCTTTTCCTGTATTAATGCACCACATTAGTTTTCTCATACACATGGGAAGAGAAATAGTCATGGTCTTGATCCTAAATGAAAGACAGAAGGAACTGAAATTTCTCAACACTGTTAAGATATTTGTAGTTGTTTTTTTTTAAGATTTATTTATTTATGTATACAGTGTTCTATCTGCATGCATGCCTGCACGCCAGAAGAGGGCACCAGATCTCATTATAGATGGTTGTGAGCCACCATGTGGTTGCTGGGAATTGAACTCAGGACCTCTGGAAGAGTAGTCAGTGCTCTTAACCTCTGAGCCATCTCTCCAGCCCCATTGTAGTTGATTTTTTGACAGATACCCTTTACAAGATTAAGGAACTGGTCCTTCCCTTCTAGCTTGCCAAGCTTTATAAGAAGACATGGAGATCAGGTTTTATGATGTGCTTTTTATTATGTCGGTTACTTTCCTCACTCTACTGTGACAAAGCACGTGACCAAAAATCACTAAAGCGGGGAAGGAGGGCTTATTCTGGCTCATGGCTTGAGGGTGTGCTCCATCATGGCGGAGAAGGCGTGACAGCAGGAGTGTGAAGCAGCGGGTCACACCGTGAAGTCAGGAAGTGTGTGTGTGTGTGTGTGTGTGTGTGACAGAGAGGGAGCGGGGAATGCTGGTGCTCAGCTCACTTTCTCCTTTTTACTCAGTCTGGGACCCAGCCCATGGGACAGTGCTGCCCACATTCAAGTAGATCTTCCTTCTTTAGTTAAGGCTTCCTGGAAACACCCTCATAGGCACATCCAGAGGGGTTTCCATGGTGATTCTAAATCCTATCACTTTGACTGTGAAGATTAACAATCACAATTCCAGCCTTGTCAACTTGACATCCAAACGCGTAAGCTTGTCAGAGCATTCCATCCCGTGCCTCAAAGTCCTATTTTCACCTCCTGTTGGCCCATCTCTAAACATTTTCATAGCTTTTAGAAGTCCAAATACTTTTGAGACTCAAGAAAAAATTCTTAACTTTGACAGCCTGCAAAATTAAGAAAAAGAAACAACAAAACGAGTCATATACTTCCAATGAAAAATGGCAGAGTTCACATTTCCATTGCAAAAGGGGGGAATGTGGGCATGGCCCGCAAAGACTGGCCCAAACAAAACCAAAGCACAGCAGGGCAAATACCAAATCCTGCAGACCCGTGTCTAGCATCTGTGGCTCATGATGGAATCGTCTGGGCTCCAAAGGCCTTGAGTAGCCTTGCCCCTTTAGCTCTGCTACCTGCAAAACGTGAGTCCTCTCTCCTGGGCTGGCTCCACACAAGCCTGCAGCTTTCCCTGGCAAATATCATATTGTTCTGGCACCTCCAAACTCATGGGGTGCCCACTACAACTTAGATTCCACTTTCATAGATTTGTAGAATATCTTTGTAGGGATTCCTTGCATGGATGCTGCCCCTGCTAACACATTGCCTAGTCTGAACAGCTCTCTGGACCCCTGGCATAAGATTCCAGGTTCCTTTTACCTTTGCAACTTTAATGCCTGGGGAAAATAATACCATGCTGATGATGTGTCAAATTCTACTGCCAGCTAAGAGATACAACCTGGCCCCCTTGGAGCTCAGCTGTAGTGGTTTCTGTATGACCGGGTGGCTGAATCTATAAAACACTTTCTAGGCACTTGTTTTCAAGCAGGGAACCCCTTCTGAAGCATTTCAGCTCTGGGCTCTCGCAAATGACTTTGCATATTCACAGCCGGAGCTCATGTGTTAAAGGCATGTGTACCAGCTGATGTAGAATTTGGAAGTGATTGGACCAAGAGGGCTGTGACTTCATCACAGTCCATTGATGAAGTTGTAATTTGATGACATCATAGACGGGCAGATATTTAGAAGTGGGGAGGCAGGATGAAAGGAGGAATGTTTCAGATTCAAATTCTAACAGTTCACAGCATCTCAGATTTCACACAAACTGCTGTCTTCTGAGCCTATTCTTTGGACAATAATTACATTCCAGATACTGTGCTAGAAATAAGGACTTAAAAAATGAGTAAGAAGCTGACCATGGTAGCACAAAACTGTAATCTAAGCATTTGGGAGGCTGAGGCAAGAGGATTGTCTGGTCTACAAAGCAAACTTCAGACTAGCCTAGGTTAAAGAATAACTTTCATGGGCCTAGAATCTGGTATTGCTATTTTGTTAAATGGTCGTGTTGTCAAATCTACTCCAAAATATTTATGTTTACACCCGTGGATTTGGGCTGCTCTCAGCCTTGGTCACAGAAGCACCCCCATCCACAGAAGGAACAGTCAATTGAAAGATATGCCTAACTGGCCAGAGGGCTGAGAGGAAGAGACTGAGCACTCGACCCTAAACAGGATATGTAAGCCTCAGGAAACATTGCGGAAGCGGAGGAGGGAAGAATATATGAACCAGAGGATGGGGAGGAGCACTGTGAAATGCTTTCTCTGGCCAGGACATGGCTAACGATTCCATAGAACCACAGTAGCTGTGGTCCACCTGCTCAGGATGAAGCCAGCCAAGCTCCCAGCGTAGAAGGGATAGGTGATCTCCAGGGTCCACCCCTTACTGAAGAGCTATTGGCTGTGGACAGTTGCCAGGAAGGAAGAATTATTCTTTTATGAGATGTGGGCACAGGCAGGTTTCCCATGTTCCAGTGGATGCCCACACTCATGCTCACATGGGCAGTACTAACTCGACTCAGTGGGTTATCAAAAAACAAAACAACTTTCTGCCGCTGCCACCAGACCATGGAGCCTGTGTCCTAGGAGGGACCACGGTCTGAAGCTTGCCTTGCAGGGGCCGAGGTCATAAAGGCTGTGCTGAATGAGCCGGTGTCTGTGGAGGATCTGAGAAGTTTGAAATTTAGGTCTGAGCAGGCAGCTGGCTCTGTCTCCAAGAACGAACAGTTTGAGTATGCATGGTACCTGGTCTGATGCCAATACAAGGATGGCATCAGTAGAGGCATTGCACCACTGGAGGAGCTGTAGCCCAAAGTGGGAAGAGGAACCGGGACAGTCTTCTCCATGGCAGTGGAAAACTGCAGGCTTGGAGACTATGAAAAGACTAAAGCATGTGTGAGGGCTGCTGCAAACTGAGCCCCCAGAACAACCAGGAGAACTGGAATGCCTCATTCACAAGACCCTGAAGACACATGGACTAGTAGACATGGCCATCATTGATGGACAGCCGTCATTGGTAGCATGGCCCTCAGCATGGCTAGACGGCTGGATTCGGTGGACTAGCTGTATCCAAGTTCAAATCCTGAAGTCAGCCTCACTTTCTCTCTGCCTGGAGGCACCTGGGAATCCATGGGAGACACTGGAAGAGGGTCCCATACATCCTCACCAGCCTCTTTCCTCTTCTTCCCCAACCTTATCACTATCCCCCACATCCACCATGACCTCCAACCTCCCACTCCTTGAGACCTATTGTTTAGTCCTAAGTCCTGTGCTTTGAGATGAGTGTAAATCGAGTTGAGTTGAGCCTTGGTGTGGGACATGAATTTGGTGGGATGTTAGAAGGAATATAGAGACAGCTGGCAGGGAAGGGGAATAGTGTGATCATATTCCACTGTGTGCATGTAAGTGACTCTCAAATGTAAAGAAAAAAAACAAAACAAAACTTAAGACCTTGTCTCAAAACAGTGCCAACAAATAATAGCAGTAATTATAGAAACTGTAAGATGGAGCCCCTCGCAGAGCGTATGAGCACTGTGTAATATGTAAAAGTCCTGGGGCAAGATTAGCTTTTCACAGGCGATTGAATCCGGATAAATTACTTAAATTCAATGAACTTCAATTGCCTTACTTGCAAAATTAATATAAAAGAGTCTAATGGCTTTTGCAGTGATTAAGAGGCCACTAGCTATTTCTACTTGAAAAATAAAGAAAGCATGTCTCCTCACAGAAAACGAATTCCTGATAGGCCTTGGCTGGTTATCTTAGCAATCAGTGGACACAGGGACTCAATTACTTTTCATTTCTTGCTTCCAACATTTTCTTTACGCATCTTTGCTCTCAGGTGAGTAGCCTCTGTTGTGGTTTAGACGCAAAGCATCCCTGACAACCTTCTGTATTTGAACATTTGGGCCCCAGGTGCTGGAATTGTTTTGAGAGGTTGCTGAGGCGGGTCACTGAGGGCAGCCTGGAAGGTATATCCACTCCTGGTTCTAGCCTGAGGATTCTGTGGCCTCTCTGCCACTGCCACGGATGGAGCTATTCTCACAGTGTCTTCTCTCCACGACGTACCCAACTCTCTAGACACCTCAGTCACAGTAAGCTTTTCTTCCCTTCAATTGCCTCTGCCAGGTACTTTGTCGGCAATGTGGAAATAACTAGTACACCCTACCAGCTCCAAAATGATTACCAAAATGCCTGTCATCCAGACACTTGCCTGAAGTTCCCCTCCTCCCCACCCATTAGGCTTCTCTTCCACGTTGGCCAGAATTGTATTACATGTCCATGTCTAAACTAATCACTCCGAGAGAAATGCGATTATAGTAATTGGTTTCCACCCTTTCACAGCGTTCCCGGAGCCTCAGAGGGAGACGGTCATATAGCTGTCCCATTTAGGGCTGAAACCAATCATTCTGAGAAAAGAAATTAGAGTAATTGTTTTAGTCTGAGTGGGATAGCGCTTCCCATGAGTTCCTAGGAAAAGCAATCGACAGTCACACAAAATTAGAGTTCTTCTGGCCATGGAGAGGAACTGGATAGCTCAGTAGGGAAGAGCAGCATTTACACAGGGCCACTGTGAAACTTAAAAGGGCTAGTTGACAGACAGGGCTCACAAACTCATCGGGTGCAGAGCAAGCAGGAGCTCGGGTAAAAATACAAGCTACAACTATGTCACAATGAAGTTGCAAAGGCAGGCAGTTTTTGACATGCATTTTTCTTATGATGTCCAATGATGGATGCTAACATTCTAAGACATTCAATGGGGGCTTCAAGGAGGAGCCAACCCCTAGCTGGTATGAAGAAAGGAATGGAAAGGTAGGGGAGGGGGAGGCAGGTAGGGGATGCTTCTTGAAAAGACATGGTCTTCACTTGAATGTTGAAAGACAAACAGGAGCCACCTAAGGTAGAATAAAAGTATGGGCATGACACTAGAGGTTGGCCAACAGCAATCCTCTGGGCACTTGAAATTTTTGAAAAAAGACTGTCTAGGAGGGAAAAACCTCATAGCTGGGTGCCCCAAGCTCCCGAGAGTAGTGAGATATCAGAACAGTGCATCTTAGGCACACACCAGAGCTCATTAACTTGCTGGGAAGAAATCAGCAAGGTGGTAAAACAGTGTACTGCCTCAGAGAAAGATAATATAGTTAGGGAGTGGGTATGGAGACACTGTTGACTGGGCAAGCTGGTGCATGCCTGTAATCTCATCATTTGGAAGACAGAGGCAGGAGGATTGGGAGCTCAAAGTCATCCTCAGCTACACAGAGAATTTGGGGACAGCCTAGGCTACATGAGACCCTGTCTCAAAACGAAAGTTCTGTCCTGTGTAGCCAGCTTTGCTTGTGGGGAGTGATATTGGGGTATCCAGGGCCTTATGCATGCTAGGCAGGCAAGGGCTCTACCACCGAGTTACCTGCCCCAAACCCAGCTTCATGTAGCCAGTTATTAAAGTGAGGAAGACTGTAAGATTATTTTGCAAGGCTGTAACCAGAAGTTCCTGTTGATTGTACCAAAGGAAGGTAGGATGAAGGTAGGATGGAAGTGGGATGGTATAAGATGTCAGACACAGTGGCCATCAGTGAAACAGAGGGGAAAAGGAAAAAGAGAAAGTGAGCCACTCATGAAGACACTCAACTACAATCCCAGCACTTGGGAGGCCAAGGCAGGAGGGTCATAAGTTTGAGACATCTTGGACTACATGGCAAGTTTTTGACTCCAAAAACAAATGAAAGGAAAGAGAGCCAGGGAAACAGCTAGTGGGTAATGTGCTTGCCATGTAGCACTGGGACCTGAATTAGAACCCTAGCACAGATGTTTGGGGAAAAAAAAAAAAAAGCAGGCCATGGGGGCGTGCACATATAATCCCCAAGTTTAGGAGACTGAGACAAGTAGATCTCTGTGATACTATGGTAGCTGGCCTAGCCTATTTGGTGAGCCCTGGGTCTGAGTGAGCTATCCTGTCTCAAAACCAGCAAAAAGAATAAGGTATGGACTAGCAAGGTGGTTGGGTGAGCAACGGTACTTTCTGCACAAGCCTGACGCAAGAATTTGATCCCCAGAAGCCAAGTAAAAATGGAAGAAGAGAACCAACCCCACAAAGGGGTCCTTGGACCTCCATACATAGGCCATGACACACAGGCACCCATATGCACATACATTTTTACACACACACACACACACACACACACACACACACACACACACACACACTGCGAGTAAGGAGAGGAGGAAGGGAAGGAAGACATATTGAGTGATGAAAAGAACTCATTTCTGCCTGGGTTTGGAGAACCAGCGTACATCTCCAGTAGTTATGGGACCTGCCAGCAGATATATAGGAGAGAGTCAACTGTCCAGAGCTCCCTAAGAAGCATTGCTGTGAGGGAAGGTCACTTTAAGGAAGCCATTTCTCTTGTTCCATCCAAGCCATGAGGCTGGGAATGTGGTCTCTGCTGGGTTTTAGACTCATCCTTGCCCACGGAACCTAAAGGCAGGTTGCAGTAAGTCTCCAGGTCAGGGAAGGGAAGAGGGGAATTTATTTTAAAAATTGCAGGGTATCATGGTCTATCCTAGGTCTGGAAAAATCCTCTAACTCTGAGGTTCTCCACAAGTGTGTTGTGACCCCTTTGGGGGTTGAACAACCCAGG